>CM046042.1:2300770-2380770 GCA_025215565.1 Flaveria ramosissima
CATCATTCTTGAAAATCATATACTTTTGTTCTGCTTGTGTTCTTTACATTTGTTCTTTGTTTCATAAGCCGATTCCCTATTTGATGTGTTAAGTGTTCTTGTTTTTTCTCTCCAACCTTGTGAAACTGTTGCATTACTACCCTGTACCGGTCCTGCAATATGTTTTCAGAACTAGTTTTTATGGAGAACAGAATAAGATTGGTGTGTTTACTACATGTTATTTAAAATATTTTAAATTTAAAGCTTCACATCAAGTTTTATACAACAGCTACCATGTTGCTAGTACCTTGTATCGAGGAGATTTAGAATTAAAAAGGGGTTGTTGTCTTTTTCCGATATGTCCTTCATTCCTCACAAGAATCCATTGTAATATGTTGTAAGTGGTAAGTTATTAATACTGCTAGAAAAGGCAATATACGATCTGGATATTTTTAGTATTTTAGAATTTAGAGTTAAATCATGTGTATTACTTTATAATGCTAAAGGAGATGTATCTAGATAATAAGAATAGTTTAGTCTGTTGTGTAAATATATATCCTTTTTAGGAGTTTTCAACTAAATTCAAAAGTATTTTTGTAGCTAGTAAGGATACCTCTAATTATTTCCTCACTATCAGATAGGTCTCGAGATTTGTACAATTGCATAAATTGAAGTACTATGGAGGCAGATTGGCCAACAATAGTTTAGTTTAGATTTTTTTATTGTTTGTAGCTGAGTGCAGAGCAAGTTTAATTTACTAAGACTAGAAAATATGAAATGTATATTATTAAAAAATTTTTGTTTGCTCTTTGTAATTTAGTGAGTTATGAATAATTAAAAAAAATATCAACAAATATGTAGCACGTAGAATACTTCCTGAATCATGGATTCCATTTTCTTAAAACTCAAACCTCAACTGGCAGTCCAACAACGCTAAGTTGAGGGAGGCAAGTCTTTCAGTTTTCATTGCAGTCAACTTGTTCAATTTATGAGAAAAAATGATGTTGCTATCAAATATTTGTTCTTGATATGAATATGTGACTACATCCAAAAAACAGAAAAGCAAGGGCCAAGGTTAAGACCTCGTATGCTTCAATATCACTTAGAAAATCAGAAAAGACAATGTTTAAGGTCATGTTGGACTTTGCATAACCATCATTCTTTATGAGAACTTTTAGTGCATTTGGTGATATGGCTCTAGACGAAGCTACATAGAGTTTTCAATGACCAAAAATAGGCTCAGGTAAGTATATTCTAATTTTGTTTAGTGATTGGCCTTAACTTTTATTAATGGTCATTGCATAGCATGCTCTAAATGGGAATTGACGCCTAGTGATAACAAAAGGTAGTTCTTTATTATTGTGCACAAAACTGATTCTAGGTATGCAAACTCTATGACTTATTGATGAATCAGTGACTATACGCACCTCTATGACTCTAGGAAATAGTTGTGGAATCAAAAGTCTACTATCTATATTTCATAACAACATGATAGGGTTGTTGTTTTTCATCGTTAAGTGATGGTGTTGGGTGCCATAAAAGTTTAGAAGGTTTAGATATTAAACTAGATACATTTAATCTGTGACTCTGTTGTTTTCAGAGCGTGGAATTGTAGAATCAGTGCTCAAATATGTCATACTTTCACCAGGACACATGTTGTGAATAATTTCATTTATCTCATCAAGATTTTAATTTTTTACACAAATTATAGCGTTATTAGCTATCATATTAGCTCTAGGAGAACTAAGAATATTTTTATCATATATAAAGTCTATAAAATCACCTACTATAGTGCTGGAAGGCTCAATGATAAATTGGGAGGGAATTTTAATTATTAAAGCATCAAAACAACCTCCCTCAATAGGCATACCAATCTTACCGTCACCAACATCTAACAACCATTCTGAAAAAAACTTACTAGATCTGCAAAACATTATAGATTTTCAGAATATGACAGGTGCATGTTTACTCTCAACCTAAACGTTAAATTGAAACCACAAATGTGATCTGTATATACATGAAGCTATTATTTCATTATTGATGCCTTTGGCTTGATTGGAAGAGTTTGCCTAAAGTCTCCTATTATTAAAACTTATTTGCCACCAAAAGATTTGGATTGAAAATCAGTAATGTCTCTAAGCGTCGTGGCATGTGATTCGAAGCACTTGCAATCACTCACTGGAGCTTCGTTTCAAATTATAAGTGATGTTTCTAGAAGTAGTTGGGCTAGCTATGTGTTCTTCTATATGTGACAAGCAGAGGTTTCGTTCATACTAATGTTATCTTGAAACGGGAATGTCCTGTCCTTTCTGATGGAAACAATAATGATGCAATATTTGAGGTGGGGACAACCAATACAATCCTTCCCTTAGATCTTAAATATGAAATTAAGGTTTTCCATAGATATGTTTTCCAAATACCACCATGACCATAAATAAATACTAGAATCTATGTTGCTTTAGAAATGGAGTCTAACATAGTTATAAATGGTCAGCTGATTAGAATTTAATCCAGAATGAAGACAAAAATGTTTGATATTCAAAGCTTTGATATCATATGCTTTTTCCTCCGACAAGTTACAATTGTGTAGAGCTGATTGCATTGATTTGGTTGGTAGTGGCAAGGCAAGATCGAATAGAGGCAGTGGATTAGTGCTGGAACTCATTAAGAATTATAGTTCAAACGGTACATAATCACGTAAATCATTATTGTTAATAGCACTATGTGAGATGAGGTGGAGACTTGAGATAACATGCGCGCAACATCGTCACTCATTCTTTGCCAATGTACTTTCTAGAGAGTTAAAGGATTTGAGATCCCACAAAACATAAGCATGTGAAGGAATAAAGTCCATAGATCTAATGATGATGCCCACTAAGATGCCTCCAACAATGCCTCTTACCATTATCTTTCATCGTCGATAAGTCCTAGCTTCTCGCAGGAAGAGTGGAAGGTGGGATAGATATTGTCGGACATAGTGGGTACATAAGTAAGTCTCGCGGTACTTGGTGGTCTGTTTTTGGTTCTATGAACCCAACACTTTTTCGAAGCATTCCATCTATAACTGGATATGTCATCAATGTACTGCAAATGTAAGCATGTTTGTTGCAAACTGAGGTTACCCATTGTTTCATGGTGATTATTTGCCAACCATTCTGTTAGAGTCATCTTGCCAAGGGCTGGATTTCTTGCAATGATTGACAGTCGTTGTGAGTTTCTAAACGTGATGTTTTGCATTCCTTCTAGATGCACTGCAAGAACTTGAACAGCTGGATTTCTAACATGAATCAGAAAGTTGAGAATGCACTATGAAGCTTCACGAGGACATATAAAATGGTCATTAAAATAGTTGTCAATTTCTTTAACAATCTCGGCCGAATTATGAGACTGGTTGAAGAAATAGATGCAGAATTTTTAACAGAAAACCTAACTCTATCTTCACCCTTAGAAATATATTTGAATCGGTACTTAATGAGCATGTAGTATTCAACATTTATGTGTGCGCCAAAGTGCATACAAAGATCTTGTTGTACGGAACTAAATAACCATTGTCAATTAGTACCCTCGCTTTAGTAACATAGTTGGACTTATCATAACGTCTGACTTCTTCATATGACCTTAGAAATGACTTTGAACAGGCGCATTCAATCATACATGGAACACTCATTTTAGGCAAACCACACAGACCATGTAACATGTAATCTGTGACATTCCTAAAAATCACAGGGTCCATAGATTTATCTGGTAATTTTGCAATAATGACTTTATCCACATCTTCAACAATTTGAATGTTTTGCTCTGGTGCAACCCATAGCAATGTATGGCAATGCAGAAGACCTCTTTTCTAAAATTCTATTGTATAAAGTTTTGTGATAAAAAAGGAACTTCCAATCATATTTCGATTAAGGAAACTAAATAATGCAGTAACAAAAGGGAAGGCGAGGTTTATAGGCTTGCAAACTGCAGTGACAGGCCCGAAAGGCTTAGCATCTTTTAGGTGCTTAATGAATGACTCCACTTTTAATTGAAACACTCTAGCTACCATATCAGGTCTATCTTGAGGACTTGACAAACCAAAACATCTTAGGACACAACTTATATCCGGCCATTTGACGTAGCATGTAAATGTGATAAAGTACTGAGGATTTCTATGAACCTTACATATTGCCAAAGCATCCTGATAATGCTTTTACATATACCTCGATACGCCAATAAAGGAGGTTGGAAGAATAACCCGCTTACCTATACTAAAACCTCAGTATAACCTTTAGACAAGGCATCGTGAACTCCTTGTAAGAACTCGCAATGGAGATCACTTTGATTCTTATAGAAATAACCCAAGCATCCATGCTCTATACAAACATAAGAGTCTACCAACTATTGTTGAAACAATCGATCAGCCTTAAGCAAATGTGTGTATATAGTCGCTCTATCATGAATCTGGTCACTGTAAAACATATTCATTATCAAATTCCAGTCTTGACAACCGGAACCTCCTTTCAACCTAAGAGCTAGTGACTATCCTTGTTCAGCATTACGGAAGAGGATCGGATATTGAAAAGGCATATACGATGGGCGAAGCTTCCTCACTCTATGAGGGATGATGTTTTTGTAACGTATTAAAATGTAAAAATGTTCTACTGCAGATCCTTCCTCACAGATATTTGCACCTAAAGTACCAGGCGTAGGGGTATCATAACTCTTATGTCTATGAAAATCGTAAAGCTTGATAGCATAGTTAGGAATTTCAAATTGAGAGAAAAGTTCTCTAGTACTCTTGAAAATCCTATTCATTTTTATTTTTTAATGTTGATGCAACATCTGCAGAAATCTAGGAGGCTCGCCAGCAGCAGGACATAAGGAACCTAACTAGTGCGAAATTTAAACTGTTACCTTAAACACAAATGGACCACCGCTTTGATTAATCCCCTCATCAATCGTAGCCCCAAATGACGTCATCGAGAATATCGAATTGTATGCGCGAACGTTTGACACAAAGTGTGTGTCATTACAAAGATGTCTAAAAAGGTTAGGTGGCTCAACAAGATAGTCAATAGAAACTCGTCCAACTTTACAACAAACAGAATACTTAGGCCGATTGCTGAATGAAAAGGACGTCAAGAGTTCCGCAAACAAGAATAGAGCGCCAAAAATTTCACAAACATTGTTTTATTCGCCTAAATTGATATAAATTAGAGAAGACAACACAAACCCACGTACCCTAGACTCGACGTATTATGAGCGATCAACATTTGAACAATCAAGAGATAGAGAAGTGTGTGCTCTGGAGGAAGTACGTAACATTAAAGCCCTATGACATGACGTGCGTCATGTTTGACAACCTTTGTGAGCATTAGGAACATAAGAAAAGGTAGAGGCATCATTTTATCTTGCTATTCCACACGAACGCTTCCTACTTGAATGCTAGCATTGTTAATTACAACGCTCAAGGAAAAAAATGTAGATTTGAAAGAATAAAAAAAAATCTAAACATAGCATGTTAAAATTTTCATACACAAAGAAAGTGCAGATTTGAAACATTATAAATGCTAACTCTAACCTAATTATAAAGTGCAAACTATATCAAAACATAAATGCAAACCAAATGAAGGCACATCTAACACATTATTAGCACTAATAACAATATAGCTATAGAAAGTACATGCCTAATATTAGTTAAAAGGAAATCACAACTAAACATTGTTTACATACCTGCATGAACACCGGATCAACGTGCAGAACTAACTGCAGATAAAGAAAAGAACTTAGAATCTGAGAATGAACGACATAACCAAATATATTACACTAACAAAATAAAACGTCATTAGTGGAATTATGAATTCTTATTAGGTTAGTACAAGTAAAAGTTTCTAATAAAAAAGTACAGGTTGACCTTTAAGTATTATATAATACTCAAATTTGTATGTTATTTGTAACACCCGGAAATTTTCTTTGAAGCTGACGAAGGAAGAAAAGAAATAAAGTCCAAAGTCGAGGGACCAAACTTGCCAAAACGGGAAGAAACTTCGATGAGTGGGAGTATAAAAGGGGGAGGGCAGCCCACACCCTCCCCATTCTTGCAAAATCAGCCAAAGAAGAGAAGAGAAGGAGAAAAGAGGAGAAAAGCTTGGTTCGGGTGGATTCGAGCGTGGAAATCGAAGTGTAGCGGGTCAAATCGAAGCTCTACTCGACGGGATCGTTTGTGTGAGTTCTAGGACCCCTCTTTTACACGTTTTTGAATGATTTTGGGGTTGGAACACATCTGAAAACCCTTTTTCGAGTTTTTGGGTGTAAACCCGTTTTTATGCGTATGTGTATATGTTCGGTGCGTTTGGGGTCGGATTTCGGGCTTGTGTATGCTTGAATGATGTTGTGGTAGGTATTTCTAAGGTTTAGGATGGTTGATTTGGGCTAAAATCGAGTTTGGAAGAGCTTGGAGGCCGAAAGGGGCAGTTTGCGTTCGGCTGAAACTGCATTCTGCATCAGCTAGGGCTATGCGACCGACTGGAGTGCGATTGGAGGCCATACGGCCGATTGGCGTGTGACTAAAGTCCATGCGTACGATTGCCATGCGACTGAGGTCCATACGCATGATAGTCATGCGACTGAAGTTCATGTGCCTGGAAGGCATGCGATTGAAGGGTATGCGACTGAGGTTCATTCGCACGAAGGTTATGCGACTGAGGTCCATGCGCCTGGAGGCCATGCGACTGAGGTTCATTCGCACGAAGGGTATGCGACTGAAGCCCATGCGCCTGAAGTCATGCGACTAAAAGCCATACGCATGAAGGTCATGCGACTGAGAGTCTATACGCATAGGAGTCCATTCGCATAGGGTCCATTCGCATGATGTCCATTCGCCTAAGTGTCCAGTCGCCTGGAAGGCCATGCGACTGGAGGGTATCCATACGCCCAAGTAGGGCTCATACGCCCAAAAGAACAACGGTTTATCTTATGACTTTCAAGGTTATAGATGTTATGTAGGGCATGTGTGTGATGATGATGGTGTGATGTATGATTGATGTGTGTATGATGGTATGTACGTATGATGATGCCCTGTATGGCGATGTGTGTATGTTTATGTTATATTCCTGTTATGTATGTGTATCTTTCTGTGGCTCTACGTCGAACGTTAATGAATGTAATGAAAGTAATATGTAACGTAAAGTGGAAGATAATGAAAAGAGGAATATGATGAATGAATGCATCATTAATGAACGAATGAAAACATGAAAGGCTTGCAAGCGAAGTGTACTGAAGTGCACGGCTCTAAATGCCTTAAGCTCAACCGTGTGTGGTTCAACTAATCCTTAAGGGTGCACGCAGGGGTTCCAGTCTTTGTGACTGACCATCGGTGTGGTGCATGGTGTATAGTTGTTACCCGCGCTATGCATAATGTTGGGGGTGTGGTATGTATCGGTTACCCGAGTTATGCATGTCGTTGGGGGTGTTGTATGTCATATTTACCCATATTGTTGGGGTGTAGTACCCATATTGTTGGGGGTGTAGTACCCATATTGTTGGGGGAGTAGTACCCATATTGTTGGGGGTGTAGTACCCATATTGTTGGGGGTGTAGTACCCATATTATTGGGGGTGTAGTACCCATATTGTTGGGGGTGTAGCATATGATGGTTACCCGAGTTACCCATAATGTTGGGGGTGAAGAATATAGTTGGGATCTTTGTCGCTTACCCCGGTGCTGGTGACAGGCTATATGCCGTGTGGTAGTCATTTATAAACTTCGGCCCAGTAGCCATATAGTTTGGGGCATAGCTGTTGACGCTGATCCAGAACATGATGAAATAACAGATGTAATGATCCTAAACTCTACCTTAGGTACTGTGGCCAGAGGTGCTGTGTACTGTTAAAGAAGGTCTATGATAGGCTTAGGCCCAGTACCAGGAAACTGAAGGGTAAAGTTCATGGTTTTAATGGAAAGAAAAGATGTAATAATTAACGAATGAATGAAAGTAAGAACGTATGAACGAACAAAAGTTAAAGTATGAATGAATGATGAAGATAATAATGATATTATCTATGTGTACGTATAATGTGTGATCGCATGGATGTAAAGAATGGTTTTAACGAAAGAAATGTATGTTTTATTATAAAACTAGAACTCACTCAGCAACACTGACTTTGATGTGTTTCCAATTGGCAGGTATGTTGCTGAGGATGGCACAAGGCGGCTATTCAGCTTATTTTGGATGGCATCCAATGTTATAATGCTTTTGTATTGAAATGTAAAATGATATTGTGTAATGAACGGTTGTATTATTTTGCAAAAGTATTTTGATGAAATGAAAATGTTGTTTTTAATGTTTCCGCTGCAACGTTTTATGAAAGTGAAATGTAATTATATGTTTTATGTGCGATGAGGATCCAACTGTAAATGTCCTGGAAACGGGCCCTTACAAGTTGGTATCAGAGCCAAAGTTTAAGTGAAATGGATAAATTTTCAAAATAAACCTTAACTTAAACTGAGAATGGGACGGAAATGGGAATGGGATGCCAATCTGAGTAGCTGCGTGCCATCAGGTATTTTCTTAATGATAACCGGTATTATGTGCGCATGTTATGTGGTTTATGTGTTGTATGTAGATTTAGATACTGATGTAGTCAGGATAGGTAATGCTCGGGGTATGAAGAGTAAAGTAAGTGCCTAATCACAACTGGCCACTGTAATTAGGGACTTACTATACTTGACATAAACTGAGTTGTTCCTTGAATGACCGTGTTAGTGTTTGAATCTTTCAGTGTGTTTAAAGAATGGCCGGTGGTAGATCTTCGAAAGCTTCTCATGGTGGAGGTGGTGGTGGACGTGGTGCTGGACCACGGGTCACAAGAGGAAGGCCTAGGGCCGAAAAGGAGGCTCATGAAGAACCCGAGACCCCTCATCCGTAGGGAGGTGATACGAATGCTAATCTGAAGGCCTCGATGAGAGAGGCGGTCGTGGAGGAAGTGCATCAGGTCATACAGACGATCCTACGGTCTGTGGTGACCGAAGTGATTAAGGTTGTAAAGGAAAGAGAGAGGAAAGAGAGGAACAGGTCCTCGGGAGGACGGAGCAACCGGAGCCGGAAACGGTTCTCTCTGACGATGAAGAAGAGGAGGAAGAAGAGCCTGCGCCGGAGGCGGCACGAGGCTGTAATTATGGGGCGTTTCAATGATGTAAGCCCCCTACTTTTGATGGCAATGGCACTGCTGTTGCTGCTCACCGATGGGTGAGAGAAATGGAAGTTGTTTTAAATATCAGCGAGTGCCGAGAAGATCAGAAAATAAAATTTGCTACCCACTCTTTCATGGACTCAGCTTTGTGCTGGTGGGACAACATTGTCCAAGTTGAGGGAAGCAGGACTATCGGAAGAATGAGATGGTCAGAGTTGAAAAGGCTGGTGATTGAGGAGTTCTGTCCTCACCGTGAGATGGATAAAGTTGAGAGGGAGTTCCTGCAGCTGGAGGCGGGAACGATGACACATCAACAATACACCACCAAATTCAACGAAATGGCACGGCTGGTGCCGGATCAGGTGACACCTCTCTCACGAAAGATCAAGAGGTATATTCATGGCTTGCCAGCGGACATCCGTAGGCACATGATCGCTGCCCGACCGAGCACGTTTAGGTCGGCGGTTGATTTGGCGGGGAGATTATACGATGAAAGACCGGTGGTGGTGACAGAAGTTAGCAAGAAAGGAGAGGGTGAGCGGGATTGGAACGGGAAGCGATTGGGACGTGGCGGAGCCGCTCCAAGTAACAAAGGTGCACGGGTGGATGACCAGCGTGTGGTCATAACTGATGCGGGGTCGGAAAGGTGTGACAAGTGTGGACACAAGCACCCCGGGGAATGTAGATTGGGGACCAATGTCTGTTTCCGTTGTGGAAGGACCGGACATGTGGCGAAGAACTGCGGTATGGGGAGGTGTTATTCTTGTGGTGAGGAAGGTCACATGAGCAGGGATTGCAAGAAGCCGAGGGCGGAAGGTTCGGGAGTGAAGAAGATCGGAGGAAGCTAGGACGGACCCCGATGTTGTGTCAGGTACGTTTCTAGTAAATCAACCTTTAGCTTTTGTGTCGTTCGATTCTAGCGCTAGTAAAAGTTTTATTCCTGCTACTAGCATTACTACGTTACCTGTTAGTAATAAGAATATAGATACGCCCTTCGATTTGGTTCTCGGGAGGGATTGGTTAGCGGACTTCGAGGCGAACATTGTGTGTCACAGGAAAACGATACGGTTGACAGCGCCTGACGGGGTCACGGTGACAGTTTAAGGTGACCGAGGCTACGACTGAGAAGCTCGAAAGGATCAAAGCCTTGATGAAGGTAGCCAGAAATAGACAAGAAGTCGTGTGTGGATAAACGACGTAGACCGATTGAACTCCAGGTGGGAGACTGGAAAAGAGATGAGGCAGTATTGCCCGCGATGGTTTAAGGGAAAAACAGGTTTCGGGGACGAAACCTATATAAGGGGGGTGGACTTGTAACACCCGGAAATTTTCTTTGAAGCCGACGAAGGAAGAAAAGAAATAAAGTCCAAAGTCGAGGGACCAAACTTGCCAAAACGGGAAGAAACTTCGATGAGTGGGAGTATAAAAGGGGGAGGGCAGCCCACACCCTCCCCATTCTTGCAAAATCAGCCAAAGAAAAGAAGAGGAAGAGAAGGAGAAAAGAGGAGAAAAGCTTGGTTTGGGTGGATTCGAGCGTGGAAATCAAAGTGTAGCGGGTCAAATCGAAGCTCTACTCGACGGGATCGTTTGTGTGAGTTCTAGGACCCCTCTTTTACATGTTTTTGAATAATTTTGGGGCTGGAACACATTTGAAAACCCTTTTTGAGTTTTTGGGTGTAAACCCGTTTTATGCGTTTGTGTATATGTTTGGTGCGTTTGGGGTCGGATTTCGGGCTTGTGTATGCTTGAATGATGTTGTGGTAGGTGTTTCTAAGGTTTAGGATGGTTGATTTGGGCTAAAATCGAGTTTGGAAGAGCTTGGAGGCCGAAAGGGGCAGTTTGCGTTCGCCTGAAACTGCATTCTGCATTAGCTAGGGCTATGCGACCGATTGGAGTGTGATTGGAGGCCATACGGCCGATTGGCGTATGACTGAAGTCCATGCACACGATTTCCATGCGACTGAGGTCCATATGCATGATAGTCATGCGACTGAAATTCATGTGCTTGGAAGGCATGCGATTGAAGGGTATGCGACTGAGGTTCATTCACACGAAAGTTATGCGACTAAGGTCCATGCGCCTGGAGGCCATGTGTCACACCCCAACCACAGCGGTTTCCCGCGGGGCACGATCATCATGGAAACCATAGTCATTGATCGACCACTACATAGTTTGATAAAAACATACGTTGCAATCACATTGAAAGATACATAATTGTTTTCAGAATTACATAACGGAAGTAGTAGTAAAATATAAAATGTTTTTTAAACAAGGCCATTTAGAAATAATGTCCCAAATGCATTGTAAGGCCCCGTTCCCGGAGACCTCACTGTTGGTCATTCACAGCATTAAATACATTAAACATTATAAATTTACAAACTTAAGCAGCGGAATCATTTTAACAAAAGCCACTCATTTCATTAAAAACACTGTTGCTGAGCAATACACTATTGTTTAACCGATTACAAAAGAATTGATTAATTGCATTACAAAACAACAGCAGTAACAAGTATGAATGGATGTCAGTCTTTCCCTGCCGAGTAGCTTCACCCTCGTGCCATCCTCAGCAATATTTACCTGCCAACTGAAAATGTATAAAAGTCAGCGTTGCTAAGTGAGTTCTAGGTTTAAAAGTAATAAAATACTTTCTGTATGGTATACATATGAAAATACTCTTTTTATGAAAACTTCATCTCTTTATACATGAGCACGCATTAACTATACAATCAAATAATGTTTTATCTCTTTACAATATGCCTTGTTTACTATGTACTCTTTTATCTTTATCTTTCACTGTCTATGTGGACCAATGAGCAATACCCTAAACTATGTGCGCGGGGGAAATGGTGTTGGGCCCTCTTTTTCCCACAAGGGGCTCTACATACTGTATACAAGGCTGACCCAAACACCTAGGGTATGCTGCAAAGGTCCGCCAATCTCAATTGACTGGCCCCGTGTGCATCTGAAGGTAGCTAACCCGCATCACGATTGAGCTAACGACCTCATGTTCGTGACCCTCCTATGAGCTTGCAAGACTTGTTAACATTTTAAATTAGGTTCCACTTCTCTTCTTTATTACTCTTTCACTTAATTATTAGTAATACTTTACGTTACGATAATAAACACACCACGTAAAGTCACATACTAATAATGATAATAATAACAACAACAACAACAACAACAACAACAACAACAATAATAATAATAATAATAATAATAATAATAATAATAATAATAATAATAATAATAATAATAATAATAATAATAATAATAATAATAATAATAATAATAATAATAATAATAATAATAAACAATCATATAACAATCATAGCTATGCATGAAACTCATCATTAATAAGCCCTAGTCAACCCTCGGTCAAAACCCTAAGAGCACAGACTTCCAAACATTCTGTAATAAATTCTAAGGGTTTAGGCGCTTTGACATTATTTGGGCGCATGGGTCCTGTTTAGGCGTATGAATACTTAGGCGCATGGATTATCTCAGTTGTATGGAAACTTAGGCGCATGGACACCTAGTCGCATGGCCATTCGGACGCATGGACACTATTGGGGCGTATGACCCATTCGGCCGCATGGACACTTAGGCGCATGGACCACTTGGGCGCATGGGCTATACTTGGACATTTCTAAGGCAAATCTCAAGCGCATGGGCTACTTTTTAGACGCATGGATTACACTTAAATTCTTCTAAGGCATTTCTAGGCGCATGAGCCTTATCTAGGCGCATGGACATTCTGTTCAACATGTTTCCAGTATGTTTTCGGACCCAATCATCAAACCCATTTGTTCCAAGCTTAACATGGTTATTCTAAGCATGAACAACCTATAAGCATCTAAGAACCAACATCCAACATTCATAATACATACGAGTAAATATACATAACATTGTAAAAACGTTTTAAATACATTTTCAGCCCCAAAGATGTTTAAAACAAGTAGAAACCGGGGTCTAGAAACTCACCTAGTGCAACTTTGGGTGTTTCTTTCTTCTAACCCCCTTGCAAAAGTTCAAACACCTAAGAACACACCAAAACACACACACACGGACACACACAAGCATATAAGCACATAAGCATGTAACCGAGACAAAAACCCAACATGAACATTTAAAATCCTCGAATTCTTACCTTGAATTCAATCCTTTTCTTCTCTTCTTCTTCAAAACCGAGAGTGTTTTCTGCTCTCTTCCTTTCTCTCTCTAAAATGGCCGAAGATTTGGGTGTACAAAAGGTGATGGGCGGCCATGCCACCTTTACACCAACTTTTTCAAAGATTTTGTCCTTTTGGACACTTTTAGTCCCTCTACTTGGGATTTATTGTTTTTCCTTCGTTTATTCTTCATTTCTTGTTCTTTATTTTCTTTTTAAGAAATAACCGGGTGTTACAAGTCCACCCCCCTTATATACGTTTCGTCCCCAAAACCTGTTATTCCTCTAACAGACAAGGGTAATGCTGCCTCATCTCCTCCTCAATCTCCCATGTAGATTTGGATCTCTTCCTGTGCTTCCACTGTACACGCACAAGGGGAACCACTTTATTCCTCAGCCTCTTCTCTTTTCTATCGATGATTGCCACCGGTTGCTCCACATAATTGAGCTTTTCGTCTACTTCGATATCCTCCGGTGGAACAATCATGTCTTCATCAGCTAAGCACTTTCTTAGGTGAGATACATGGAATGTCGGATGAATTCCACTTAACTCCTCTGGTAACTACAATCTATAGGCCACCTCTCCAACTCGAGCAATGATTCGGAAAGGGCCTATATACCTTGGGCTCAACTTGCCCCGCTTCCTGAATCGGATGATCCCTTTCCAAGGCGAGACCTTCAACATAACCCGGTCACCCACCTGGAACTCAATCGGTTTGCGTCATTTATCAGCATACGACTTCTGTCTATCTTTGGCGGCCTTAATGAAGGCTTTAATCTTCTCAAGCTTCTCAGTCGTAGCCTCAATTACCTCGACGCTCCCCAATTCCTTCTGACCAATATCACCCCAACAAACAGATGTTCTGCATCTCCTACCGTATAACATCTCATATGGTGGCATGCCAATGCTGGCATGATAGCTGTTGTTGTACGAGAATTCGGCTAATGGTAGGTGGTCATCCCAACTTCTCCCAAAATCAATCACACATGCCCGAAGCATGTCTTCCAATGTCTGAATGGTCCTTTCTGACTGACCATCAGTTTGGGGATGATAAGCCGTGCTAATATGTAACCTCGTCCCCATGGCGTCGTGGAATTTCTTCCAAAATTTAGAGGTAAATCGGGTGTCACGATCAGACACGATAGACACAGGCACACCATGACGAGTTACAATTTCCTTGATGAACAGGTCAGCCAACCTCTCAGATGAATATGTCTCGCGGATCGGTAGGAAGTTGGCACTCTTCGTCAGACGGTCAACAATCACCCATATGGCATCGTATCCTTTCGGAGTACGCGGCAGCTTTGTAATGAAATCCATGGTGATGTGCTCCCACTTCCATTCTGGTATATCCAAAGGTTGAATCTTTCCATACGGCTTTTGGTGCTCGGCCTTCACTTGTAAACAAGTAAGGCACTTACTCACATACTCCACCACATCACGCTTCATACCCGGCCACCAATAATCTTTCTTCATATCTTGATACATCTTCGTGGCACCAGGATGAATAGAGTATCGAGTCTTGTGAGCTTCATCCATAATCTTCGCCCGTAGATCCCCAAAACGAGGAATCCACACTCGTCCAAATCGGGTTTTAACACCAAATGTGTTTTCACCCAGTTCCCCAACCAGACCTCTCATTCTTTCCGAGTTAAGATGATTTTCTTACAATGCCTCATCTTGAAACTCTTTAACTTGCTTCATCACATCAGAGGTCATGATTAGTTTATAAGCTTTCACCCGAATTGGGTCGGGCCTCTCTTTTCGGCTAAGGGCATTAGCCACCACATTGGCCTTGCCCGGATGGTAGTGGATCTCGCAATCATAATCTTTTATGAGCTCTAACCATCTTCTCTGCCTCATGTTCAGATCTTTTTGCTCGAAGAAGTACTTCAAGCTTTTATGGTCAGTGAATATGGTGCACTTCGTCCCGTAGAGATAGTGCCTCCAAATCTTTAACGCAAAGACCACCGCCGCTAACTCCAAGTCATGAGTCGGGTAATTGACCTCATGCACTTTCAATTGTCGGGATGCGTAAGCTATCACCTTACCTCGATGCATCAACACACAACCCAACCCCGAGTAGGAAGCATCTGAATAGACCACCAAATCCTCGCTTCCTTCGGGTAATGACAAGACAGGGGCTTGTGTCAGTCTTGCCTTCAACTCCTCAAAAGCCCTTTCTTGCTCTTGACCCCACACGAACTTCACATCCTTACGGGTCAACTTGGTTAGTGGAGAAGCGATCTTGGAAAAGTCTTGGATGAATCTTCTGTAATAGCCCGCCAAACCCAAGAAACTACGAATCTCGGATGGCGTCTTTGGTGACTTCCATTGCATCACTGCCTCCACCTTTGCGGGGTCTACCATAATCCCCTCGGGATTTACCACATGACCTAAGAATTGAACTTCACGCAACCAGAACGCGCACTTGGAGAATTTGGCGTATAACTTCTCCCTTCTTAATGTCTCCAACACCTCCTGAATGTGACCGGCATGCTCTTCTTCGCTCTTCGAGTAGATCAGGATATCATCAATGAACAAAATCACCGATCTATCCAACATCGGCCGGCACACTCGATTCATCAAATCCATAAAGGCAGCTGGCGCGTTAGTTAGACCAAAAGACATAATGAGGAACTCGTAGTGTCCATAACGCGTACGGAAAGCTGTCTTAGGGATGTCTTGTTCCTTCACCTTCAATTGATGGTAGCCAGATCGTAGATCTATTCTTGAAAACCAACTGGCACCTTGGAGCTTATCAAACAGATCATCAATTCTTGGTAAGGTATGCTGATTCTTCACTGTCAGCTTATTCAACTCACGGTAGTCTATACACATCCTCATGCTACCGTCTTTCTTTTTCGCAAATAAGACCGGAGCACCCCAAGGAGAGATACTCGGTCTAATGAATCCCTTATCCATCAACTCCTGTAATTGGCTCATGAGTTCCTTCATCTCAGTAGGAGCTAATCGATATGGTGCTTTGGCCACGGGTTGAGCAACGGGTATCAAATCAATTTGGAACTCAATCTCGCGATCCGGTGGTACGCCGGGTAAGTCTTCCGGGAATACTTCCTGAAAGTCACACACCACTGGTACCTTGGATAATTGCGGTACCGACGCATCCACATCTTTCACGTATGCCAAGTAGGAACTACATCAACGTTTCATGCACTTCCCCGCCACCGCCATCGAAATCATCTTCGGAATCATAGTAACGCGATCTCCATGAATCGTAACCAAACTCCCATCGGGCGCAACTAATCGAATCATCTTCTTGCGACATACGATGTTTGCTTCATAGATTGCTAACCAGTCCATCCCTAGTACTACATCAAATCCACCTAGGGGCATCACATGTAATCTAGCAGCAAACCTATGACCTTCTAGTTCTATGGCAAGTCCTCTATCACATCAGTAATTCTAGTGGACTTACCAATAGTATTGTAAATCCAGGATACACACTTGAATCAAATAACATGAAGAATTATGGATCAAACTTCATGGAACAAGATTTGCAGAATATTTCATTCTGAGAGAAATTCATCGATATTATGAAGATTTGTAAGATCAAACAATGATAATCACAATAAAACCCCTTTTGATCTATATTGATTGCATATAATATTGTACAAAGTGGAAACCCCAATCAATTGGTCATTCAACCCTTAACCAACACTAATGACAATTAACCTATTTATAGTCTAGACTAATTTCACTAATTACACTTAACCCCCTAGACTTAGGCTAATTAATACAAAATTACATATTAAGCATAAAAATGACTAAAAACAAGATAAAATATATTTTGTTCACACAAAATATATTTATTACAATAAAACTCCTAGTCATCTAAATGTTCAACGTCTCGACTCGGTTCTTTGTCTTGAACGTGTCGGGTTTGACTTTTGTTGACTTTGACCGTGACGTTGACTTTTGTTGACTTTCATAGTGTTGATAATATAGACTATATTTTCCAGCTCCAACAATACTCCCCCTTAGTCTATCATTATCAACGTCTTCATACGAATTCAGCATCGAGAAGTCAACAATAGAAAGATCTTCAATTTGATTCTTTCTGAATCTGATGAGAAAAGTTATTCATCTCATAAGCTCCCCCTATTTATATGCTCTCTCTTTTCGAGTGCAAGCTTTACAAGGATATTGAAACAGGTTTCCCAAATCTTTACTCTTGAGTGCTTCAGAAGATGTAAGAGGAGGATTCCTAGCTCGGTATCTTCTGCAAACTTGAGGAACAGGCTCTCTGATCAGGTACACTGCTTAACTGATGATCGGCCATCACTTAAAACAAAATCTGAAACACATTCACAAACACAATCTCGACATTTCTAATTAGATCATTTTATTTTAACAAAATAAACCCGTGTTTATTTAGTGTGTGAAAAACAAGCGAACCCGTGTTCGTTTGTGTGCAATTTCCGTGAAATGCATGAAAATGATAAAATTGTAACAGCATAATATGGAAGACCTAAAAGAAATTTTGAACAAAAATTTATTATATTTTTTATTTTTATTATATACATTTATTATAACATTTTTTTTATCTATAATTTTTTTTTTTATAACCGAGAACTGAATAGATCATGAGATCACATCCTCAAGATCTACTTTAGCATAAAGATGAATTTAATCATCGACAAGCAATGAGATTATACTGATAACTGAATCTAATAACAATCTTTGAATGACTTTTGAAATTGTCAAACAGATCAATAACGATTGCTGGTATGTTTGTCCACTTAAACTCATGCTCTATCTTTTTCAACAAGCAGAAGATGATCATTAAGGTCAATTAAATGCTTTAGAATGCTAGGACCCCCCACAATCATTTGGCAAAAACCCTCACCCAAACTCAAGATTTCTTGAATTTGTTACGATCTTTATAGAACCGGAGTGTGCTTAGTGTGTAAGTGATTATCAACAGAATATAGCATTCTGTGAATAGATGATTTGACACTACTTAGACCATATGGTGAAGCTCCAGGTCTATACTCACGTATAACAAAGGAGATGGACCATTTAATCATGTGCCGATGAGAGCTCCAGGTCAGTACTATCGTACAGCAGAGGAGATCATCACTCCAGGTCAGTACTACCGTACAGCAGAGGAGATTGTACAAACACAAAGCACATAAATACACCAATCACGGCTCAAAGATATGGCTCATATGATTTGTAACATGGTGGGAGAAAGATCAATTCTCAATCCAATTTTTGTCAGGACTCAGTTTTTGTGCAGGCCAAAATGATTGCGTAAATCCAGACATTCTTAAGCATATATTTTAATTTAAATCATCATACTGCTGTCTACTTTATTCTTCAGGCTGAGTCTACCAAGCATATCATTAAAGAATCTGTTTGTTTTTCTATTATTTTCAATTAAAATAAGATGTAAATCAGATAACAGGATCAGTTACTATCATTTCTCATTTTTAAAACGCAAGTCATGCAAAAACAAGCATTTCAAGATGATATACAATCATTTCTCAGTCATCTCGAATCAAGTTCTCAGTACACTTTTCATTTTTATTTACTTATACTCTCCCTCTAATTTTTATTTTGCAAATTTTTTATTTTTAAAATTTTTTTTTATATTTTTTTTATATTTTTTTATTTATTTATTTTTTATTTTTTTTTTAATTTTTTATAAACTGTACAAAAATAAAAATTTATATAGAAGAAGATCTTCCAAACTATACTGATTATCAAGATAAGAAATGAATTGTCAAAAAATATGCAGTGATTGTGAAGTGAGAACTGTGATTATGTAGATAAGAATCTAGATTGTGGATAAAATACCATGATCTTAACCTGTTTGTTCCGCCTCAAATTTGAATTAGGAAATCCCGTCAGTAAACCGGATTACTAACATCCTCCTGAATTGTTCCTGCACTTAAAAAACAAATTTTTGAAAGGAAACCCAAGCCATCGAAGTCCTGGGTGTTCCTTTTGCAACGGCAGAAGTAACCTGCTTCAACAAACAATCTGCTGAAATATCAGGGAGAACTGTATCCTTCTTTTTTAATTTTCCAAATTTGTTTTGGTTCAATTAACTTGGATTTGAATGAATTAAATTTGGAAATCATTTTCTGTTTAAGACCAGAAGGAAAAGATTTGGTTTTAAACCTTTGGTCATTTTCATCTTTGAATCATGTGAAATCGCTTCACATGAAAAGGTTTGGATGGAGGGTTTTTCATCCACCATTCAAAGATGTGTGCTTTTTATCTTTTGATCCAGAGAAGCAACTCGTGTTGCCTTTACCATCTGGAATATTCTTTGGGGACTGTGATCCGGAGAAGCAATTCGGTTTTGCCTTAACCATCCGAAACAAGCCTTTGAGGACATTTCTTTACCCACATGCCCTTCTTTTCCACACTCAAAACAGCCTTGAATGGCTTTTGATGCTTCACTGAACCGTGTGATGCAGGTGGGGATGAGGATTGCTTTGAGCTTGTAGCAGATTCTTGCTCGTTTTGGCATTTGTTATGCTGAACAGGGAATGAGATCTTCACTGATTGAATGGATTGCTTTGCAATTGGAGAAGAGATCCGTATTGGTCTTGATTCAGCTTTTGGAAGCTTTTGTGACTTGACATGTTAGGAGACATCTTGATCTGTGAGAAACCAACACGCACCTCTGTGATTGATTCATCATCTGAGCTTGTCCAGTCTCGTATACACAGATCTGCTTCCAATGGATCTTGATTGACAAGAATAGGATGTTTTTGTTGTTGGAACTTGATGATTAGGTGATTTCGGATTTATCTCTTCTTTCACACCCTGACAGGCTCTCAAAGTAGGAATTTCACCTGCTTTAAACTTATCAAAAAGTTAGAAGAAATAGTAGATATAGATTTACAAACAACCGGGACTGAATAATCGTTAGCTTGACTGTCAGCATTCGATTTATGTATCCCATACCATTTAGAATCATAATCATCATCCATCTCGCACCTCTTTAAGATTCACACAGCTCAAACCTGCATGCAAACTACTATTAGATTGTTCAAACAAATCATTTTTAGAATGAGGTTTAGGAATTGGTGAATAACATAAAGTAGAAGAGGTGGAACTGAATTAAATACAGTTTCACTATCAGATTTATATCCAATCCCATGTTTCACATCTCAGTCCCGCGCCCCTTGTTGTTTAGCAATAAGCTCATCCTTTTTCATGTGTGAAAGGGTCCATTTATCAAGCTTTGTTTGAAGCTTTGTTGTTTCAAATTGAGCTAAAACAGCCCTTTTTTCAAAATATTAATTTCAACGTTACGCTCCAAAATGGTTCTTCTTAAAAGATCATTTTCAGCCAATGCTTCATTAAGTTTTCTTGAAAAAGCAGTTTCATTTTTCTTTAATTCCTGATTGATTGTTTTTTATTCTTTTTCATTTTCCAATAACAATCTGTTTGCCTTATAAATCCCAAATAACCGGATTTTGCATGACGAAGAACACATATCCTGAACAGTCTCATAAGGAAGACCCATGATAATTCGTTCTGCAGCTAAGCTCTTTTCACAGTTGCAAACCTTGTGATTTCTTGTTGTTCATCATCTTTGACCTTCAGCATCTCTTCAACCTCAAATTCTTTCTTTCTTTCTATCAGCTTTTCCATCTTATCATCATTGGTTCTCACAGACTCCGTTTAGTATCATTGTCGACTCT
The DNA here is from genome assembly GCA_025215565.1 of Flaveria ramosissima. Classification (NCBI taxonomy): domain Eukaryota; kingdom Viridiplantae; phylum Streptophyta; class Magnoliopsida; order Asterales; family Asteraceae; genus Flaveria; species Flaveria ramosissima. The sequence continues at coordinate 2,321,777 of CM046042.1, forward strand.
CAGAGCTTCATAGTTCTCTTCAACAGTTTCTTTGGATTCAAAATTTAAATCCAATCAGTTCTCAATAATTTCAACTTTTCAATCATCTCTGTTTTGTAATCAAGTATGCTTGTTACAGAAGAGACAAGATCAGTATTAAGCGCGTGAGTTGATGTGAGAACACGGCTTGTTGAAATTCGTTTCTTTGGATATCAGCTCGAGAGATTTTAGTCTGTTGATCATATCCATAAGTTTTGTGTCGACATAACCTCTTTCTTGCTTCAGCATTTTAACTTGATGATTCCATTCGGATGGAAGAGACTCGAGAAGCTTTTGAATTTGTTCATGATTACTGAGATCAGGCACATGCTTCTTTAGATTATTTGCTACTTTAAAAAATCGATCAATTAAATCTGACAATTTTTCTTTCTTTGTACCTGCAAAAGAATCAAACCGGCTTTGTGCTGTTGTGAGATTATCTGATTAAAATCTTCTGAAGATGACATGATTTGTAAAAATTTGAACAATTAAACGCCCCCAAAATATTTTTCCCAAAATTTATAAAATAATTCTCCCCAAAAATATTAATTTTTTTTTTTTAAATCTTTTAAAATCATTGAATATTTCTTTATCGGTTTGAAAACATTTTTTTTTATAAGCCCAACTTTTTTTTTAAAAATGTAGCCCAATATATAATCTTTACTAGCCCAAATTGTTTATATTTTTTTTAATTGAGCCCACATGAAGCCCAAAATCCGTTTAACCTAATCACAAACCCTAAAACAAAAATTCAGCCACCCTTCTTAAACAAAACACCACACATAACACTCCAACACTTTCATTTCTATGTCACGATTCTTATTCCTCCGGCGACATTCCAACGGAGACCAACAGTTGACCACCAACATCTTCTTGAAGAATCATACTGATGTGTGATTTGCCGGAAACCGAAATCGATCAGAGGCGGTGGATTAGTTCGAAGAGGCAGCGGAGACGACAGTGGGGAGGCTGATGCAAGTGGTGGATGTGATGGCGTTTGCTTCTCATGTGCTCACCGTACCTCTGTTGGTGAAAATCACTCTCAAAATTTCTGAACAGGCAACGGAGTATGCGACCGGAGCTCTGCTATCGCCGTGCTCGCGCGGCGGAGTTTGCTATGGTAGGTGGGGCCCACCGGAGTGTGACGCAGCTTCTTTCTGTTTTTATGCAATACAAGCTTAATTATGGATGATTAAAGTTTCAAAACAACCGATTTCGATCGATCTGGAGTTGAAACCCTAAAACGAACAGAGTATCTCGAACCTTCCAGTTAGGGTTTCTACTTGCTCTGGTTTTGGTTTTTTTGGTTCTCCTTCGATTAACATGTTTCCGTCTCTGTCTCCTCGTCAATGCTGGTTCGTATGGTGATTTGTCACCCGCATTGCGTTCTTCTCATCACAGATTGATGCATCGGTTTCTTAATTTGAGGTGATTTTGTTTGTTTTTGAATTTGGTGTTTATTTGTGTAATATTGTGCTCGAGTAAGGTTGATTTATCTGTTGGTGTTGAATTATTTGTCTGATGAGTACATTGTCAACATTGTTGGAGATTGAAGATGGTTCTTCCGTCGGTAAGTGGGGAGATAATGATAATTTCACAGAAACAATTTTTAGATTCGCAGGTTGAAACTTTAATTTCGCAATTTTTTTTAATTTCGCTGATTTTTATAATTTCGCAGGTTATAGTTTCGCCGGAATTTTTTAGTTTCGCCGGAAAATTTGCAGTTTCGCCGGAATTTATAGTTTCGCCGGAATAGTTTCGCCGGAGTTGCAGTTTCGCCGGAGTTTCGCCGGACGAAACTGTAATTTCGCCGGAAACTGTGAACTTTCGTTCAAGATCAGATCGAGTTTCGCCTCATGAAGATTTGAAGCTCTCAAGACACCAAAAACACACACACTAGTGTGTGAGAGAAACGTCTTCAGATCTGAATTTTTCTTTCATTTCTTGTATAAAATATGTTGTAGATCAGGAAAATATCTTCAAATTTGTAGTAAATTGTTGTAGATCTGCTGAATTGATTGTGCTTGGGATGAGATTTGAATTTTCAGATCTACTTTCTCTCTCTAGAAACCCAGTTTCTCTCTCTAAAAATTGATGAACATCTTCAAAATCAGCAACAATTCTTCAATGCATTTGATCCAAAATGGCTCTGATACGAAATTGTAACTCCAGGATAAACACTTGAATCAAATATTATGAAGATTTGTAAGATCAAACAATGATAATCACAATAAAACCCCTTTTGATCTATATTGATTGCATATAATATTGTACAAAGTGGAAACCCCAATCAATTGGTCATTCAACCCTTAACCAACACTAATGACAATTAACCTATTTATAGTCTAGACTAATTTCACTAATTACACTTAACCCCCTAGACTTAGGCTAATTAATACAAAATTACATATTAAGCATAAAAATGACTAAAAACAAGATAAAATATATTTTGTTCACACAAAATATATTTATTACAATAAAACTCCTAGTCATCTAAATGTTCAACGTCTCGACTCGGTTCTTCGTCTTGAACGTGTCGGGTTTGACTTTTGTTGACTTTGACCGTGACGTTGACTTTTGTTGACTTTCATAGTGTTGATAATATAGACTATATTTTCCAGCTCCAACAAGTGGTTTCTACATCGAATGGTTCACTGACACTCCTACTACTAACAGACAACTTAGCACAGAAAGTAGTGGAATGAAACTCCTACTAGCACCGGAATCAAACAATACAGAGGCACAAGTTTGGTTTACTAGAAACATACCTGACACGACATCGGGATCAACTCTGGCTTCCTCCCGGGTCATAGTGTAAGCTCTAGCACTTGCCCTCTGTCCTCCTTCCTCCGGCTTGTTCTTCGCTCCAGAGCTCTCCCGCTCTTGGCTCTTACAGTCTTTGGTCGTGTGACCCTCCCCGCCACAGTTATAGCACTTCAGCACCCTACAGTCTCTAGCGATGTGGCCAGGCTTGCCACACCTAAAGCATACATTCAGTCCCATCCTGCACTCACCGGTATGCTCCCTTCCACAACTACCACACTTATTCCATCCTGATTTTGACGACACCCCACGGTCGTACACCTTCATCTTCTTGTTGTTTGAAGCAAAACCACCACGTCCAAACCGCTTTCCATTCCAGTTCTTACCATCCCCACTCATCTTCTTCACCTCCACCACAGTCTCTGTAACACCCGGAAATTTATTATTTTGAAGTCGGCGAAGAAAGAAAAGGAAATAAAGTTCAAAGCCGAGGGACCAAACTCGCCAACGAAGAAAAGTTGGGAAATGGGTGATATGTGTAGGAGAGGGCAGCACACCTCCCCACACTTCACACATTTTCGGGTTCAATGGGGGAAGAGAGAAGGAGGAGAAAAAGAAGAAAGTGGTTTTCCGGGTGATTCGGGTGTCCAAATTCGTCGAGTAGCAAGCCAAATCGAAGCTCTTGTCTTTGTGCTCGATTGTGTGAGTTCTAGGACCCCACTTTTACTTGTTTTCACTAATTTTTGGGGCTGGAAAATGTTCAAAACCCATTTTTGTGTGTGTATGTGTTTGACCCATTTGGTGTGTGATGTGTATGATACGTTTAGAGTATGATTTCGGCTTGTGGTGTATTATGGTGTTTATGTATGCATTCCTAAGGTCCAGGAGGTTAATAATTAGGCTTAGAATGGGTTTTGGATGAGCTTGGAGGCCAAAATGGCAGATTGGGTTCGGGATGAACTCCATTCTGCATCAGCTAGGGCTAGGCGACCGAATGAATCCATACGGCCGAATGAGGGCGATTGAGGTCATTCGCACGATTGGGATTCATTCGCACGATTGAGGGTTCAATCGCACGACTAAGGTTTTAGTCGCACGACTGGGAGTCCAGTCGCATGGGGACTGTACGACTGAGGGTTCTTCGTATAGATGCTTAGTCGCATGAGTCCATTCGCATGAGGTCAGTCGCATAGGTGCCCATTCGCAGTAGTCCCATTCGCACAAGGTCCATACGCACGATTGGATGTTCATTCGCATAGATGACCATCCGCATAAGTCCAGTCGCATGATGTTCAGTCGTATGGAGGCCATGCGACTGAAGGGGTCCATACGCCCGAACAAGGCTGTTGCACTCGAAGGAATGTGTAGTTGACTTCTGACCTTCAGGGAAAGGTGCAGATGTAAGCTTTGACGTAAAGTAACCGGTAAGAGCATGTAAGAAGATGTTATGGCCTTAGAGGGCATATAGGGCATGATGATGATGATGTTTATGTTTATGCATATTATGAATGTATGATGTTGCCCTGTATGATATGATGGAATGTGTACGATATGTTCCTTATTTGATGTATGCTTATCTTTCTTGTGTGCTTTACATGTCATGCTAATGAATGAATGAATGAATGAAGTATTATGTAATGTAAAGCGAAAGACAATGAAGAGGAACATGAAGTAAGAATGCATGCATTAATGAATGATGATGAACGAAAGAAAGGCTTGCAAGCATATTTATTGGGGTGAGCGACTTTGTGTTGCAAAAACTCAGATGAAGTGCAATCATTTAGATTGCCTATGAGGTGAAGCAACCTTATCGTTGCAAAGACTCGAGAAGTGCTATCGTGATGTTGCCTTAGGGTGAGCAACCTTATTGTTGCAAAAGACTCGGATAGCTTGCTATCGTGATGGCCAATTGGGTGAGCAACCTAGGGGTGCAAAAGACTCGATGCGAGCAATCATTGAGATGCCATTGAGGTGAGCGCCATGTTGTCGCAAAAGACTCGGAAGAAAGAATGAACGAAAAGAACGGAAGATAATGATGAGATGAAAGATAATAATGATATTATCTGTGTATACGTATGTTGAATGATCGCATGATAAAGGAATGGTTTTCAAAGAAAGTAAAGTATATTTATGTTATAAAACTAGAACTCACTCAGCAATGCTGACTTTTATTACATTTTTCCAGTTGGCAGGTAAATGATTGCTAGGATGGCACGGCAAGGCTACTCGGCTCTTTTGGGATGGCATCCAATTATATAGCTTTTGTGATGTAATGCAAACAATGAATTTTGGATCCTGTGTGCCCAACACTTAGAATATTGATTGGTTAGTACGTTATGATCCAAGTCGGGTTATACCCAATAACTACTTAGAAACACCTACTAATATTTTAATTGATGATATGATCATGCAATTAAATATTAACACCAATTTAGAAAATGGTTTTTCTAAATAAGTTGCATATGAGATGGAACAATTTATTAGGATATCTTGTTCAATGAGTTATTTGTAATGTTATTTAAATAAGTTAGATAAGGTTACAAATTAATAATGGGAGTAACTAGATTATACAATTAAATGGGTTAGTTGTATACATATCTAGTTAAAAGACTTGTTATATATTTGATGTGTTATAATTTTAAGAGGGAAACATCTTAAAATTTGAACCTTGGCCGCCCCCTTTGAGGGCTCCTCATTGGACCTTTATGTCCTTGGAACACACAAGTCTTTTGATCATCCATCACTCCACATTCACACAATCAACTCACATGCAAAAGACTCAAGAACTAAACCTCTCTCTCTCTCTCAAAAACTCACGGCCAGCAGAAAGATTGGGAGGTTTTGGAGTGCTTTGGTGTACTTTTCTTCCTAACAAGAAGGTGTTTTGCAAAGGGCTTTGGGTATACAAGCTTGAGGGGTCCTTACCTTGGAGCCTTGGCCGAATTTGAGCATCAAACATCCTCCTAAAAGTCGTTCTTAAGCTGCTGAAAAAAGGTAGTTTATCACAGCTCTATGTAGCTGTGATTTTATGTAGTTTAATAGATGTTCATAGCTTGTTCATTCACATATAAAGATCCTTTGATTATGGGTTTGTTTTACACTTGTATGGTCACTTAAAGAACATATTTTTCAGCCTTAAAATCGGTTTTAAAGCTCTATATCCGCTGCGTTTTCTGAAAGTTTAAATGGTTAAACTTGGTTTTATGTTCTAACAAACCCGTCAATGGCATCAAGAGCCGGTTATGTGGATGACTTGCTTGTTTTGTCCTTTAAAATAGGTTTTAAAGGATGATATGATCTATATATAAACTGATTTGGGGCTGCTATATTTCTGTTTTGTTGAATCCCCAACTTTCAAGATTATATTTTACATGCTTAAGATTAAATCTTGAAAGATATATATATTGATATGTTGTGTTTTTGGACAACATCTAAACCCGAATTTTTCAGTTTATGTTGGCTGAAAATTCGTTGGTTTTAAGGGGATTCATGGTTATATTTTGGATGATATGATAGATGCTTGTTTTAGTGCATAACCTAGCCATTGACCTTGTGATTGTTTGGATGTTTGTGATGGTTGTATTCATTCATTCAATTGGGTTGTATTATGTTGTTTATGCTTTATTCCAAATGTAATTTATTTATTATTGGGTTGTAATAAATAGATTAGGTGTATTTTCATTTTACTAGATATCTTGTATTAGGACTTTATATCTTGTAATATGAAGACATACACATTGGAAGCACAAAGGAAGAAACATGGAGCATTTTGGATGCGGTTTCAAGTGGGAGGCTTTTGGAAGCTTTCTATATGCTTTGTTTGTGACCCTTAGGAATGTCCTATGGACCACACTTGTGATGGCAAACAAGTGTGGACCACTTTAGATGCTATGGTTATGCACATATGCTCATATGGTTGTTTATGTTTATGCTTGGTTGATTGTTTGTTGTTTGATTGTTTGGTTGATATTTGGATATTCATAACAAACTCATTAACAAACTTAACAAGCTGAAAATTGATGGTTCTTAAAAGTTTATATAAAGTTATTAAAATGATTTAATGATTTTAAAGATTAAAATAGGTTTTAATCAAAGAACCATAGGGTACCTTGTATTTGAAAGCATGCAAATACAAGTACATAGAGTTTTCTAAACTTGTATTTTGAAACCTCTAAACCTTTTTTTCAAACAAGATCAACACCGTCCTTTTACACAACACTTGAGTCACTTGGGAACTCTTAGTGGGATAAAGGTCACCTAACCATTTTGAGGGAACTTGTGACTTAAGGTGAGAATGCCTTATTTGTGGGATAAAGGTCACCTAACCACTTGCTTTGGCAAACTCACACGTGGGTGTAAGTAGGGTGTCTTGATTTGCAAATCATGTCAAATGGATCACCTACGATGTGGTTTCCAAATGGTGTTGATGGGATTAACATGCCGACTTTACATATGATGTTTCAAAGTCGATCCCATATTTCTAGAAGTTGCAAATGGTTGCAATCGTCAAACGTTGACCACCTTATTAATTTAAAACGTGGGATAAAGGTCACCTAACCACAATTTAAATGTAATGTTGGGTTCTAGATTTTAATATGAAAGACCTTAAAAGGCATTTATTATTAAAATTACAATATCGAAAATACTAAAATAAAACTTTGTTAATTTTGTAGATGGCCTCAAATAATGATAATTCCGATAACTCATCCGCGTCCAACCAATCTCTACGAGCGATCCTCCAAAAGGAACGTCTAAATCATAACAACTTCATCGATTGGTATCGAAACTTGAGAATTGTTCTCAAGCAAGAGAGAAGATCGTATGTTTTAGACGACCCTATCCCCGATCAACCTAGCGAGGATGATCAGGAGGCCTTCAACGATTGGTTGAAGTACACTGAGGACTCCGTCCAAGTGTCTTGTCTCATGCTAGCGAGCATGACTCCGGATCTCCAAAAGGAGTATGAACATCACGGAGCTTATGACATGATAACCCAGCTGAAGGAAACGTTCCAACAGCAAGCGAGGGTTGAGCGCTTCGAAACGGTTCGAGCACTCCATGCATGTCGTATGGACGACAACCAATCTGTTTCATCTTATGTTCTTAAGATGAAAAGTCATATTGACCGCCTCGAGAGGCTTAACTGTCCCGTCTCGAAGGAATTGGCCACGGATTTGATCCTTAATGGCCTTACCAAGAAGTTCGAGACATTCGTGTTGAACTACAACATGAATGCTTGGGACAAAAGCATTGGTGAGCTTCACTCAATGCTGAAAACGGCCGAGGCGGCCATGGGTAAAAGGGTTTTACCCGTTCTCACCATCAATGAAGGTGGGAACAAGAAAAGGCCTTATCCCGCACCCAAGGCAAAGGTTGCCAAGGGTAAGGGACCCGTTTGGGGAAAAGGGAAAGGGGTGGTAAGGGTACCACCCAAACCACAAGAGAAAAAGCAAAAGGTTGCTACTAACGACCCATGCTTCAAGTGTGGGGAGATTGGACATTGGGCAAGGAATTGTCCCGTCCATCTCCAAGAGTTGAAAGCAAAGAGGGATGCCGGGCAGACCTCAGGTACAATATACATGATCCATATTGATTTAAACATGATATCCTCTAACACATGGGTATTAGATACCGGATGTGGAACTCACATTTGCAATTTGTTGCAGGGGTTCAAAAGAAGTAGTGACTTCAAGAAAGGGGATGTAAGCCTCTACATGGGCAATGGGGCTAAAGTTCAAGTTGAAGCCCGTGGTGACTACATCTTGAAACTTCCAAATGGTTTGGAAGTGATTTTGAACAATGTTTTGTATGCTCCTAGTTTGACTAGGAATATTATCTCTGTAGCCCTGTTAAAACAATTTGGATATGTATTATCCTTTATTGAAAATGATATTCATGTTTCTTTAAATGGTATGTTCTATTTTAAAGCTATTCCCATTAATGGTATTTATGAATTGGTTCATGAAAATACTTTAAATAGCTCATTGTACCAAACTAACACCAAGAAACTCAAGTTGGACTTGAGTGATACCTATCTTTGGCATTGTCGTCTTGGCCATATAAACAAGAAACGTTTACAAACACTTCAAAAGAATGGTCTTTTAAAAACAAATGAATGTGATTCATTTGATGTTTGTGAATCTTGTTTACAAGGAAAGATGACTAAGGCACCCTTTAGTGGAACTAACGAAAGGGCAAAAGATTTATTAGGAATCATACATTCGGATGTATGTGGTCCTTTTAAGCCAATGACTAGGAATGGTGAAAGATACTTCATTACCTTTACCGACGATTATAGTCGCTATGGGTATGTGTACTTATTAAGGCACAAAGATGAAGCTTTTGAAATGTTCAAAATCTTCAAGAATGAAGTTGAAAATCAACTCAACAAGTCAATTAAAGTTCTCCGTACCGATAGAGGAGGTGAATACCTAAGTGATGTTTTTCAAGATCATCTTAGGAGTTGTGGGATTGTCTCACAACTCACTCCACCTGGAACACCACAACATAATGGTGTGTCTGAGAGGAGGAATCGAACCTTATTGGATATGGTCCGATCTATGATGGCTAGAAGCACATTACCTCTATCATTTTGGGGTTTCGCTTTGCTCTCCGCGGCCCGTATTCTAAATATGGCCCCAACCAAAAAGGTGGAAAGGACACCTTTTGAGATATGGCATGGAAGGGTTCCATCCCTATCATACTTAAGGGTCTGGGGTTGTGAGGCTTATGTTAAGACTCCCACCCCAAACAAATTGGAAGTCCGATCCACCAAGTGTATCTTTATTGGATATCCTAGAGATTCTATGGGATATTATTTCTATGATCCACTGGAACAAAAGGTGTTTGTTGCCAGAAAGGGTGAGTTCTTAGAAGCAAAGTTCCTTATGGAAGGAACTAGCAGTAGAACAGTGGATCTTGAGGAGGATCAAGAACCACAACCCGATGCACGTTTGGTTGAAACTAGCACTCAACATGGGGATGTTGAGGATGATCAAATGGTTGATCAATACACGCAAAACGTTCGCAGAAGTGGTAGAACTAGTAATCCACCTGAAAGATACGGATTTTTCATGGATGGATGCTATGTGGTAGATTCAGATGAACCAACCACATACCATGATGCAGTGTCCAATTTGGATTGTGACAAATGGCTTGAGGCCATGAACGTTGAGATGCAATCCATGTATGACAATCAAGTTTGGGAACTTGTTGTACCACCTCTTAATTCCAAGGTAGTTGGAAGTAAGTGGGTTTTCAAGAAGAAAACCGATATGCATGGAAACTTGGATACTTATAAAGCTAGACTTGTAGCAAAGGGTTTCACTCAAACTCAAGGGGTTGATTATGATGAAACCTTCTCACCTGTTGCGATGCTAAAGTCTATAAGGATATTGTTTGCCATAGCTGCTCATTATGATTATGAGATTTGGCAAATGGATGTCAAAACCGCTTTCCTAAATGGATATCTTGAGGAAGATGTCTATATGGTTCAGCCTGAAGGTTTTGTCGATCCAAAACATCCTAATAAAGTGTGCAAGTTAAAGAAATCAATCTATGGATTGAAACAAGCATCGAGAAGCTGGAATCACCGTTTTGATGAGGAAGTAAAGAAATTTGGCTTCATCAAAAACGCTGATGAGGCTTGTGTGTATAAGAAGGCTAGTGGGAGCACAGTAACTTTCCTAGTATTGTATGTTGATGACATACTACTATTTGGAAATGACATTCCAACCTTGGAAGGTGTAAAAACCTGGCTTGGAAGTTGTTTTTCCATCAAGGATCTTGGTGAAGCCGCCTATATTCTAGGAATAAAGATCTATAGGGATAGATCAAGGCGGTTGATTGGTTTGAATCAAAGTGCATACATTGATAAGATCTTGAAAAGGTTCAAGATGGAGAACTCTAAGAAAGGTACCGTACCTATTCAAAGAGGAACGATATTGAGTACGACTCAATGTCCAAGCTCAAAGGATGAGCAAGATAAAATGAAGGCAATCCCATATGCATCTGCTATTGGATCCATCATGTATGCAATGATATGCACTCGACCGGACGTGTCATGCGCTTTGAGCATGACAAGCCGTTACCAGCAAAATCCTGGAAACAGTCATTGGATGGCTGTTAAGAACATACTTAAGTACCTAAGGAGGACAAGAGATATGTTCCTGATCTATGGATCTGGTGACGAGGAGCTCGTTGTAAAAGGTTACACGGATGCGAGTTTCCAAACCGATCGTGACGATTCACGGTCACAATCGGGATACATTTTCATTCTGAATGGAGGAGCTGTCTCTTGGAAGAGCTCCAAGCAGGATGTGGTGGCTCTATCAACTACAGAATCAGAATACGTCGCCGCCTCATTGGCAGCTCAAGAAGCTGCATGGTTGAAGAAATTCATTGCCGATCTAGGGGTTGTCCCTTCCATTCAGGAACCCCTAGAGATCTTTTGTGACAACGAGGGTGCGATTGCTCAAATCAAGGAACCTCGTGCTCATCAAAAGACGAGGCACATTGAGCGGAGATTCAACTACATACGAGATGAAGTTGAAAAGGGAAAGATATGTATTCGCAAAGTTCACACTGATCAAAACATTGCGGATCCTCTCACGAAGCTCCTTGAAAAGGCAAAGCATGAATGTCATACTTGTGCCATGGGACTTCGATATTCTAGTGATTGGATTTGATCTGTACATTTTGTATTTGGATATGTGGAACTCTTTATTATATGAATAAAATTATTTGGGTATAATGTTTCAATTAATGTTCCGAATTAGCATGTTTTATCCATGAGTAAAATGTTTACTCTAAAATGTCCGTAGTCGCTCATACTTGTGGGAACAAGTGTGAAAGTAAGATTATTATGAACTTGGATTGGTTGATATTCATAAGGATGAATATAGAGCAATGGGTTGCTACCAAGGTTCATAGATATTTGTGGGATACAAATATTGGACTAACCCGCACTTCAAATTTTACTACATAGAATCTTATCGATTGATCATAAGTAAGTTTGAGTAAAAGGCGAATATCATTTGGTATCCTCAGACCTGAGATACATATTGGGTTTTGATATTCACCAAGTTTTATACCTTGAGCTATTTCTTCACTGTCCTGAAATAGTGGACAGTACATAAGGGTATGTTCAGGTGTAACACGAGGTGTTTGTGAGAAACGTATGTAGTCAAGATGGAATTTGTTCCTCTTATTCGTTGAGAGTTAGATGTCTAAGGCCTGATTAAGTTAAATCAACAAGGAATGATCATTCTGTGTCCTTGGATTTAACATGACATCTGTAACAAAAGGATAGATGATTGATTCACCTAAATCATTTCAAGTAGAGTACTTGAAAGGGATGATGTTATTGAATGGCTATAAGTCATGCGTATTAAGGGTAGTAAACCGTTGTTAGGCGGTATTTACTGCTTGCATCAATCTTCTATGAATCTTGGGCAAGTGGGAGATTGTTGGATCCTGTGTGCCCAAGACACTTAGAATATTGATGTGGTTAGTACGTTATGATCCAAGTCGGGTTATACCCAATAACGAGCTTAGAAAACACCTACTAATATTTTAATTGATGATATGATCATGCAATTAAATATTAACACCAATTTAGAAAATGGGTTTTTCTAAATAAGTTGCATATGAGATGGAACAATTTATTAGGATATCTTGTTCAATGAGTCATTTGTAATGTTATTTAAATAAGTTAGATAAGGTTACAAATTAATAATGGGAGTAACTAGATTATACAATTAAATGGGTTAGTTGTATACATATATAGTTAAAAGACTTGTTAACATATTTGATGTGTTATAATTTTAAGAGGGAAACCTCTTAAAATTTGAACCTTGGCCGCCCCCTTTGAGGGCTCCTCATTGGACCTTTATGTCTTGTAACACACAAGTCTTTTGATCATCCATCACTCCACATTCACACAATCAACTCACATGCAAAAGACTCAAGAACTAAACCTCTCTCTCTCTCTCAAAAAACTCACGGCCAGCAGAAAGATTGGGAGGTTTTGGAGTGCTTTGGTGTACTTTTCTTCCTAACAAGAAGGTGTTTTGCAAAGGGCTTTGGGTATACAAGCTTGAGGGGTCCTTACCTTGGAGCCTTGGCCGAATTTGAGCATCAAACATCCTCCTAAAAGTCGTTCTTAAGCTGCTGAAAAAAGGTAGTTTATCACAGCTCTATGTAGCTGTGATTTTATGTAGTTTAATAGATATTCATAGCTTGTTCATTCACATATTAAAGATCCTTTGATTATGGGTTTGTTTTACACTTGTATGGTCACTTAAAGAACATATTTTTCAGCCTTTAAAATCGGTTTTAAAGCTCTATATCCGCTGCGTTTTCTGAAAGTTTAAATGGTTAAACTTGGTTTTATGTTCTAACAAACCCGTCAGAATTTTGTAACCGGATAATGATGTATTATTTGGCAAAAGTAATTATAATGAAACGTGATGTCATTTTTGAATGTTTCCGCTGCGATGTTTTCTTAATGAAATGTAATTATATGTTTTATGTGCGATGAATGACCAACTGTAAGCGTCCCGGGAACGGGGCCTTACAAGTTTGTATCAGAGCCAAAGTTTAAGTGAAATGGGTAAATTTTTCAAAATAAACCTTAACTTAAACTGAAAATGGGACGAATGGGGAATGGGATGCCAAACTGAGTAGCTGCGTGCCATCAGGTATTTTCTTAAAGTTAACCGGTTTTATGTGCGCATGGTATATGTTATGTGTTGTATGTAGATTTGAATACTGATGTGGTCAGGACAGGTAATACTTGGGGTATGAAGAGTACAGTAAGTGGCTAATCACAACTGGCCACTGTAATTAGGGACTTACTATACTTGACATAAACTGAGTTGTTTCCTTGAATGACCGTGTTGGTGTTTGAATCTTTTAGTGTGATAGAGAATGGCTGGTGGTAGATCTTCTAGAGCTTCTAGGGGTGGAGGCCGTGATGGCCCTGTTGCTGAACCACGCCCTAAAAGAGGAAGGCCTAGAGCTGAGAAAGAGGTTCCTGCAGAACCTGAGACTCCTCATCCAGAAGCTGGGGATGAGAGTGCGAACTTAAGGGCCTCGGTAAAGGAGGCTGTTGTGGAGGAAGTACATCAGGTCATGCAGACAATCTTACCGTCTGTAGTGACCGAAGTCATCAAAGCTGTGAAGGAGGGAGAAAGAAAGGAGAGAAACCGGGCCTCGGGGGAGCAACCGGAGCCTGAAACGATTTTCTCCGATAATGAGGAGGAAGAAGAAGAGGAGCCTGTGTGAGAGGTGGCACGAGGCTGTAACTACGGGGTGTTTATGAGATGCAAGCCCCCTACTTTTGACAGTAATGGCAATGCTGCCGCTGCTCACCGATGGGTGAGAGAAATGGAGGCTCTTCTCTACATCAGCGAGTGCCGAGAAGATCAGAAAGTAAAGTTTACCACCCACTCCTTCGTGGACTCGGCACTATGCTGGTGGGACAACATTGTCCAAGCAGAGGGTAATCGGGCGATCGGAAGAATGAGGTGGCCCGAACTGAAGAAGATGGTGATCGAGGAGTTTTGTCCTCATCGGGAAATGGATAAGGTTGAAAGGGAGTTTCTGCAACTGGAGGCGGGAACCATGACACACCAACAGTACACCACGAAGTTCAACGAAATGGCACGTCTGGTGCCGGATCAAGTGACGCCTCTGTCCTGAAAGATCAAGAGGTATATACAGGGTTTGCCGGCGGATATTCGCAGGCACATGATCGCCGCCCGGCCGAGCACGTTTAGGTCGGCGGTGGATTTGGCGGGAAGATTGTATGATGAGAGGACGGTGGTGGTGACTGATGGTGGCAGGAAGAGCGGTGGTGATCGGAACTGGCAGGGAAAGAGGTTTGGTCGGGGTAATGCCTCGACGGGTGATAAGAAGGCACGGGTGGATGATCGCCGTGTGGTCATGTCAAGTGCGGGATCGAGAAGGTGTGGCAAATGTGGACGGGAGCATAGCGGGGAGTGCAGGTTTGGGTCGAACTTGTGCTTCAAGTGTGGAAAGGCGGGGCACATGGCAAAGGACTGTCGTACAGTCCGGTGCTTTAACTGTGGCGAAGAGGGTCACATGCTCAAAGATTGTAAGAAGCCGAGGGCTGAGAGTTCAGGGGCAAAGAGGATGGGAGGTGATGGACCGAGGGCGAGCGCCAGGGCATTCACCATGACACAGGAGGAAGCTAGAACGGACCCTGATGTCGTGTCCGGTACGTTTCTGGTGAACCAAACTTTAGCTTCTGTGTTATTTGATTCGGGTGCTAGTAAGAGTTTTATTTCTGCTGCTTTCTGTGCTAAGCTGCCTATTAGTAGTAGACGTGTTGATGCGCCCTTTGATGTAGAAACTGCCATAGGTAAGTCTACCAGGGTTTTTGAGATGATAGAGAACTGTGATGTGGAGCTCGAGGGTCATAAGTTTCCTGTTAGACCGTTTGTGATGACCTTAGGCGGTTTTGATTTGGTTCTCGGGATGGATTGGTTAGCGGACTTCGAGGCGAACATTGTGTGTCGCAAGAAGATGATTCGGTTGTCGGCGCCTGACGGTAGTTTAGTGACGGTTTATGGGGATCGGGTTACTACGATTCCAAAGGTAATCTCGATGGCGGTGGCGGGAAAGTGTATGAGGCGTGGATGTAGTGCCTACTTGGCCTATGTAAAGGATGTGGATACGCCAACACCACAACTAGCCGATGTACCGGTTGTGTGCGACTTTCCAGATGTGTTTCCAGAAGACTTATCAGGAGTGCCACCTGACAGGGAGATCGAGTTTCAAATTGATCTGATACCGGGTGCCCAACCTGTTGCCAAGGCACCGTATCGGTTGGCTCCGACCGAGATGAAGGAGTTGATGGAGCAGTTGCAAGAGCTGCTAGATAAGGGGTTCATTAGACCGAGTATCTCTCCTTGGGGTGCTCCGGTCCTGTTTGTAAAGAAGAAGGACGGTAGTATGAGGATGTGCATCGACTACCGTGAGCTGAACAAGTTGACAGTGAAGAACCGATACCCCTTACCGAGGATAGATGATTTGTTCGATCAGCTTCAGGGTGCCAGTTGGTTTTCGAGAATAGATCTCCGGTCTGGTTATCATCAGTTGAAAGTGAAGGAACAAGATATTCCTAAAACAGCTTTCCGTACGCGCTATGGTCACTATGAGTTCCTCGTCATGTCTTTTGGTTTGACCAATGCACCAGCTGCTTTTATGGATTTGATGAACCGTGTGTGTCGGCCTATGTTAGATAAATCAGTGATTGTGTTTATTGATGATATCCTGATTTACTCGAGGAGCGAAGCAGAGCATGCCGGTCACATTCGGGAGGTTCTAGAGACGTTGAGAAGGGAGAAGTTGTATGCAAAATTCTCCAAGTGCGCGTTCTGGTTGCGCGAAGTTCAGTTCTTGGGTCACGTGGTGAATCCCGACGGGATAATGGTGGACCCGGCAAAAGTGAAGGCGGTTATGCAATGGAAGTCACCAAAGACGCCATCCGAGATTCGTAGCTTCTTGGGTTTGGCGGGCTACTATAGAAGATTCATCCAAGACTTCTCTAAGATTGCTTCTCCACTGACTAAGTTGACCCGAAAAGATGTGAAGTTCGTATGGGGTCAAGCTCAAGAGAATGCGTTTGAAGAATTGAAGGCGAGATTGACTCAGGCTCCTGTATAGTCGTTACCCGATGGAAGTGAAGATCTGGTGGTTTATTCCGATGCTTCTTACTCGGGATTGGGGTGTGTGTTAATGCAGAGAGGAAAGGTTATAGCCTATGCATCCCGACAGTTGAAGGTTCATGAGGTCAATTATCCTACTCATGACCTGGAGCTGGCAGTCGTGGTCTTTGCATTAAATATTTGGAGGCACTACCTCTACGGGACGAAGTGCACCATATTCACTGACCACAAGAGTCTGAAGTACTTCTTTGAGCAGAAGGATTTGAACATGAGGCAGATGCGGTGGTTGGAACTTATAAAGGATTATGATTGTGAGATCCACTACCATCCGGGCAAGGCCAATGTGGTGGCTGATGCCCTTAGCCGGAAAGAGAGGCCCGAGCCGATTCGGGTGAAAGCCTATCAGTTGATCATGACCTCCGACGTGATGAAGCAGGTTAAAGAGTTTCAAGATGAGGCACTGAAAGAAGATCAACTTAACTCTGAAAGAATGAGAGGTCTAGTTGGAGAATTGGGTGAAAACACGCTCGGTGTTAGAACCCGATTCGATCGTGTGTGGATTCCTCGTTTTGGGGATCTACGGGGGAAGATAATGGATGAAGCTCACAAGACTTGGTACTCCATTCATCCTGGTGCCACGAAGATGTACCATGACATGAAGAAAGATTATTAGTGGCCGGGTATGAAGCGCGATGTGGTGGAGTATGTGAGTAAGTGCCTTACTTGCTTACAGGTGAAGGTCGAGCATCAAAAGCCGTATGGGAAGATACAACCTTTGGATATACCGGAATGGAAGTGGGAGCACATCACCATGGATTTCATTACCAAGTTGCCGCGTACTCCGAAAGGGTACGATGCCATATGGGTGATAGTTGATCGTTTGACGAAGAGTGCTCACTTCCTACCGATCCGCGAGACATATTCATCTGAGAGGTTGGCTGATCTGTTCATCAAGGAGATTGTGACTCGTCATGGTATGCCGGTGTCTATCGTGTTGGATCGCGACACCCGGTTTACATCTAAATTCTGGAAGAAGTTCCACGACGCTATGGGGACGAGGTTACATATCAGCACGGCTTATCATCCCCAGACTGATGGTCAGTCAGAAAGGACCATTCAGACACTGGAAGACATGCTCCGGGCATGTGTGATTGATTTTGGTGGAAGTTGGGATGACCACCTACCGTTAGCCGAATTCTCATACAACAACAGTTATCATGCCAGCATTGGCATGCCCCCATATGAGATGCTATACGGTAGGAGATGCAGAACGCCCGTTTGTTGGGGTGATATTGGTCAGAAGGAATTGGGGAGTGTCGAGGTAATCGAGGCTACGACTGAGAAGCTTGAGAAGATCAAAGCCTTCATGAAAGCAGCCAAAGACAGACAGAAGTCGTATGCTGATAAAAGGCGCAAGCCGATTGAGTTCCAGGTGGGTGACCGGGTTATGTTGAAGGTCTCACCTTGGAAGGGTATCAATTGCTTCCGAAAGCGGGGCAAGTTGAGCCCAAGGTATATAGGCCCTTTCCGAATCATTGCTCGAGTAGGAGAGGTAGCCTATAGACTGGAGTTACCAGATGAGTTAAGTGGAATTCACCCGACATTCCATGTATCTCATCTGAGGAAGTGCTTAGCTGATGAAGATATGATTGTTCCATTGAAGGATATCGAGGTAGATGAGCGGCTCAATTATGTGGAGCAACCAGTGGCAATCATCGACCGAAAGGAGAAAAGGCTAAGGAATAAAGTGGTTCCTCTTGTGCGTGTACAGTGGAAGCACAGGAAGGGATCCGAGTCTACGTGGGAGACTAAGGAATAAATGAGACAGCATTATCCACGTTTGTTCGAGGAATAACAGGTTTCGGGGACGAAACCTATTTAAGGGGGGTGGACTTGTAACTCCCGGAAATTTATTATTTTGAAGTCGGCGAAGAAAGAAAAGGAAATAAAGTTCAAAGCCGAGGGACCAAACTCGCCAACGAAGAAAAGTTAGGAAATGTGGTGATATGTGTAGGGAGAGGGCAGCCCACTCTCCCCACACTTCACACATTTTCGGGTTCAAGGGGGGGAAGAGAGAAAAGAGGAGAAAAAGAAGAAAAAGTGGTGTTCCGGGTGATTCGGGTGTCCAAATTCGTCGAGTAGCAAGCCAAATCGAAGCTCTTGTCTTTGTGCTCGATTGTGTGAGTTCTAGGACCCCACTTTTACTTGTTTTCAACTGATTTTGGGGCTGGAAAATGTTCAAACCCGTTTTTGTGTGTGTATGTGTTTGACCCATTTGGGTGTGATGTGTATGATGCGTTTAGAGTATGATTTCGGGCTTGTGTGTGCTAGTATGGTGTTATGGTATGCATTCCTAAGGTCCAGGAGGGTTAATTTAGGCTTAGAATGGGTTTGGATGAGCTTGGAGGCCGAAAATGGCAGATTGGGTTCGGGATGAACTCCATTCTGCATCAGCTAGGGCTAGGCGACCGAATGAAGGCCATACGGCCGAATGAGGGCGATTGAGGGTCATTCGCACGATTGGGATTCATTCGCACGATTGAGGGTTCAATCGCACGACTAAGGTTTTAGTCGCACGACTGGGAGTCCAGTCGCATGGGGATTGTACGACTGAGGGTTCAGTCGCATAGATGCTTAGTCGCATGAGTCCATTTGCATGAGGTCAGTCGCATAGGTGCCCATTCGCAGTAGTCCCATTCGCACAAGGTCCATACGCACGATTGGATGTTCATTCGCATAGATGACCATCCGCATGAGTCCAGTCGCATGATGTTCAGTCGCATGGAGGCCATGCGACTGAAGGGTGTCCATACGCCCGAACAGGGCTGTTGCACTCGAAGGAATGTGTAGTTGACTTCTGACCTTCGGGGAAAGGTGCAGATGTAAGCTTTGACGTAAAGTAACCCGTAAGAGCATGTAAGAAGATGGTTATGGCCTTAGAGGGCATATAGGGCATGATGATGATGATGTTGCATGTTTATGCATATTATGAATGTATGATGTTGCCCTGTATGATGATGATGAATGTGTACGATATGTTCCTTATTATGATGTATGCTTATCTTTCTTGTGGCTTTACATGTCATGCTAATGAATGAATGAATGAATGAAGTATTATGTAATGTAAAGCGAAAGATAATGAAAGAGGAACATGAAGTAAGAATGCATGCATTAATGAATGATGAATGAACGAAAGAAAGGCTTGCAAGCATATTTATTGGGGTGAGCGACTTTGTGTTGAAAAAGACTCGGATGAAGTGCAATCATTTAGATTGCCTATGAGGTGAGCAACCTTGTCGTTGCAAAAGACTCGAGTAAGTGCTATCGTGATGTTGCCTTGGGGTGAGCAACCTTGTTGTTGCAAAAGACTCGGATAGCTTGCTATCGTGATGGGCAATTGGGGTGAGCAACCCTAGGGGTGCAAAAGACTCGGATAGCGAGCAATCATTGAGATTGCCATTGAGGTGAGCGACCATGTTGTCGCAAAAGACTCGGAAGAAAGAATGAACGAAAAGAACAAAAGATAATGAATGAGATGAAAGATAATAATGATATTATCTGTGTATACGTATGTTGAATGATCGCATGATAAAGGAATGGTTTTCAAAGAAAGTAAAGTATATTTATGTTATAAAACTAGAACTCACTCAGCAACGCTGACTTTTATTACATTTTTCCAGTTGGCAGGTAAATGATTGCTGAGGATGGCACGGCAAGGCTACTCGGCTCTTTTGGGATGGCATCCAATTATATAGCTTTTGTGATGTAATGCAAACATGAATTTTGTAACCGGATAATGATGTATTATTTGGCAAAAGTAATTATAATGAAACGTGGTGTCATTTTTGAATGTTTCCGCTGCGATGTTTTCTTAATGAAATGTAATTATATGTTTTATGTGCGATGAATGACCAACTATAAGCGTCCCGGGAACGGGGCCTTACAGTCTCCTCTCGCTCATCATACAATCTACCCGCCAAATCCACCACCGATCGAAAGGTACCTGGCAGAGCAGCAATCAGGTGTCTGCGAATGTCAGCCGGCAGTCCCTGGATGTACCTCTTGATCTTCCTTGACACCGGCCTCACCTGATCCGGCACCAGTCTCGCCATCTCATTGAATTTAGCGGTGTATTGCTGGTGGGTGATGGTTCCTGCTTCATGTTGCAAGAACTCCCTCTCGATTTTATTGAGTTCCCTATGAGGACAAAATTCCTCGATTACCAACTGCTTAAACTCCTTCCATTGCATTTTCCCGATGGCTCTGGCACCCTCAGCTTGGACAATATTGTCCCTCCAACACAGCGCTGAGTTAATGAATGAGTGAGTTGCGAACTTCACCTTCTGGTCCTCGCGGCACTCACTGATCTCCAAGACTGCCTCCATCTCCCTCACCCAACGGTGAGCGGCAGCAGCATTGCCATTGCCATCAAAAGTCGGGGGCTTACACCTTTGGAACGCCTAATAACTTCACCCTATGGTCGCTACCCCCACTACATCCTCCTCCTCCTCATCGGATAACACCGTCTCAGGTTCCGGTTGTTCCTCCTCCCCTCTGCTTCCCCTGCCCGATGATTCCTTTCTAGTCTCCTTCTCCTTCCTCTCCTCGCCTTTCACAGCCCTGATGACTTCAGTCACCACAGACGGTAAAACTGTCTGCATGATCTGGTGTACTTCATCAGCAATCGCCTCCCTAGCTGAGGCATTCAAGCTAGCATTCTCATTCTCTTCGCTCCGGCCATGAACCTCAAGGTTCTCATGGGTCGTCTCAGTAGCCTTAGCACTACTCCGAGTCACATGCGGACGGCCTCTGCCTCTCGGAGCCTTGGAAGATTTCTGCCCAGCCATCCTCTAACACACTATAAGATTCAAACACCAACACGGTCATTCAAGGTAATAACTCAGTTTATGTCAAGTATAGTAAGTCCCTAATTACAGTGGCCAGTTGTGATTAGCCACTTACTTTACTCTTCATACCCCAAGCATTTCCTATCCTAACTTAATCAGTATCTAAATCTACTAAGAGCACATAAGTCAAATAGCATGCGCACATAATACCGGTTAACATTAAGAAAAGACACACCTGATGGCATGTAGCTACTCGGGCTGACATCTCTCCATTTGTCCCATTTTCAGTTAAGGTTTTAAAATTTATTTAACCCAATTCTCTTAAACTTTGTCTCTGATACCAACTTGTAAGGCCCCGTTCCCGGAGACCTCACAGTTGGTCATTCATAGCATTAAATACATTAAACATTATAAATTTACAAACTTAAGCAGCGGAATCATTATAACAAAAGCCATTCATTTCATTAAAAACACTGTTGCTGAGAAATACACTATTGTTTAACCGATTACAAAAGAATTGATTAATTGCATTACAAAACAACAGTAGTAACAAGTATGAATGGATGTCAGTCTTTCCCTGCCGATTAGCTTCACCCTCGTGCCATCCTCAGCAATATTTACCTGCCAACTGAAAATGTATAAAAGTCAGCGTTGCTGAGTGAGTTCTAGGTTTAAAAGTAATAAAATACTTTCTGTATGGTATACATATGAAAATACTCTTTTTATGAAAACTTCATCTCTTTATACATGAGCACGCATTAACTATACAATCAGATAATGCTTTATCTCTTTACAATATGTCTTGTTTACTATGTACTCTTTTATCTTTATCTTTCACTGTCTATGTGGACCAATGAGCAATACCCTAAACTATGTGCGCGGGGGAAATGGTGTTGGGCCCTCTTTTTCCCACAAGGGGCTCTACATACTGTATACAAAGCTGACCCAGACACCTAGGGTATGCTGCAAAGGTCCGCCAATCTCAATTGACTGGCCCCGTGTGCATCTGAAGGTAGCTAACCCGCATCACGGTTGAGCTAACGGCCTCATGGTCGTGACCCTCCTATGAGCTTGCAAGACTTGTTAACATTTTAAATTAGGTTCCACTTCTCTTCTTTATTACTCTTTCACTTAATTATTAGTAATACTTTACGTTACGATAATAAACACACCACGTAAAGTCACATACTAATAATGATAATAATAATAATAACAATAATAATAATAATAATAATAATAATAATAATAATAATAATAATAATAATAATAATAATAATAATAATAATAATAATAATAATAATAATAATAAACAATCATATAACAATCATAGCTATGCATGAAACTCATCATTAATAAGCCCTAGTCAACCCTCGGTCAAAACCCTAAAAGCACAGACTCCCAAACATTCTGTAATAAATTCTAAGGGTTTAGTCGCTTTGACACTATTTGGGCGCATGGGCCCTGTTTAGGCTTATGAATACTTAGGCGCATGGATTATCTCAGTCGTATGGAAACTTAGGCGCATGGACACCTAGTCGCATGGCCATTCGGACGCATGGACACTATTGGGGCGTATGACCCATTCGGTCGCATGGACACTTAGGCGCATGGACCACTTGGGCGCATGGGCTATACTTGGACATTTCTAAGGCAAATCTCAGGCGCATGGGCTACTTTTCAGACGCATGGATTACATTTAAATTCTTCTAAGGCATTTCTAGGCGCATGAGCCTTATCTAGGCGCATGGACATTCTGTTCAACATGTTTCCAGTATGTTTTCGGACCCAATCATCAAACCCATCTGTTCCAAGCTTAACATGGCTATTCTAAGCATGAACAACCTATAAGCATCTAAGAACCAACATCCAACATGCATAATACATACGAGTAAACATACATAACATTGTAAAAATGTTTTAAATACATTTTCAGCCCCAAAGATGTTTAAAACAAGTAGAAACCGGGGTCTAGAAACTCACCTGGTGCAACTTTGGGTGTTTCTTCCTTCTGACCCGCTTGCAAAAGAGTTCAAACACCTAAGAACACACCAAAACACACACACGGACACACACAAGCATATAAGCACATAAGCATGTAACCGAGACAAAAACCCAACATGAACACTTAAAATCCTCGAATTCTTACCTTGAATTCAATCCTCTTCTTCTCTTCTTCTTCAAGACCGAGAGTATTTTCTGCTCTCTTCCTTTCTCTCTCTAAAATGGCCGAAGATTTGGGTGTAGAAAAGGTGATGGGCGGCCATGCCACCTTTACACCAACTTTTTCAAAGATTTTGTCCTTTTGGACACTTTTAGTCCCTCTACTTGGGCTTTATTGTTTTTCCTTCTTTTATTCTTCATTTCTTGTTCTTTATTTTCTTTTTAAGAAATAACCGGGTGTTACATGCATGCGTGAATCCTAGAATGCGATAAACTCCAGACCAACCTAGCATCGTGCCAACCTTAATTTCCTGAGAAAACATGCATGAAATATGTCAACATAAAGTTGGTGAGTTCACATGTTTTAAGTAACAGTAATTAGTATATTGGACCACAAGACTTTCTATGATTTGATTGTTGTACATACAATGCCACAATATTATATAAGCATCGCAACCGAAGCTAGACTGTAACTGTAATAAATTGCCCCTACCCGTGCCTACCGTAAGCACGGGGTGAACAGGCTAATAATGCACCCGTTTAGACCTCCAGTCAAGGTTAGGATAATTAACCCGGGTGGGGATAGTCAAACCCAATAGTACTATCCATGATTACCTCTCTTTGGGAAATAAACTAACGATCCGATAACAGAGGACTTCATACGGTAAGTAGACAACATATATAACATGTGAAATCATTGACAAGTAAATGTGTCCATGAAAATAGTAATTTGCATGTAATCTCCCCCAAAAGGAAAATAAATAAAAATGGGGTCGTGAAACTCACCTGACAGTAGTAAACGAGTATGTAAACTTGTAACTATCCAAAGTATTCGGGAAAACCGACCTAAGCTCGCCCTAGAATAACTAAGGCAACTCATGTCTAAGTAAGTGCTCCAATATGTAATGTGAGCATGTAACCATTTCATCCACATAACTTGGTAACAAAGTGTTTAACTCGACGACCCGTTGGTGATGCAAGGTGATAATTTGTGAAAAACATATATTACTTAGAAAGTATTAATAAATAATACTTTGTTTGAAAATGTTTAAAAACCTTTGTATTTTAAAGTTGACGTATTATTTGAGTAACAAAATATCATTTTGACTCGACCCGAGAGACGACTCGAGTGTCTTGTAATTATTTATATATTTTTCATATGTAATTTATAGGAATTAGGGTTTTGAAGAAATCTTATTTTCCTCGGTAAAATAATACTTGTATTATTCTAAATGAAAGACAATTTTAAAATATTTACATCCAAGTAAAATCACTAACTTTCATATTTTACAACCCATGTATAAATATATAGATATATTTCTCCATAAAATTATTTTCTTGGTAGGATTATTCTTTTATTTGGTCTAGCTCTTGACATATGTTAAATTAGGGTTTCTTTAAGTTATTAAGTAATTTTGATACATTATAAAGAAAAATCTCTTTAATAAATTAATTAGCTACTTTAGTCAATTTACCAACTTATCTTAACTCATATTTTAAGTGACCTAGTAACTAATATTATGAAGTCCATAAATTTATATTTTAAGTCTCATGTCAAATTAGCAACAAAATCATATGTCATCTTTGTCAAAATTCATTTACTAACCACTTTAACATTCCCTTTAAACTAACATAATATTTAGTCATAAAGTTCATATTTTTCCCTTTTAATTTCCCATGTTTATATATATAACCACACTTGTAAACTTTGTCAACTTACCATCAAGTCATAACCCAACTTTCATATTACCACTCACTAACTAAATATAACTTGTAGAATATATATAAGTGTTCATAATAATACTTGTAAAACATCTAAAATTCTATAAACATAATATAACCCTTTTATGACTTTTCTTGGGTTTTAACAAACCCTTATGACTTTTTATAAAATCACCAACTAGTATCTTGGTCAAACATGGATCTATGGATATTTACTTTTTAAAACAAGAATCATTATTTAGCTTATGTTAAAATGTTTTGTATGAAGTAAAATCCTTGAAACTCTTTGTTGGTAAAAAAAACACCATTTTTAACATGAAAGACTTTTGTGGATGAATGTTGTTACATATGATGTAGTAGATAAATAATATAATTAAATGAAAGATATATAAACAAAAGAGAGTGTTCTCACTAAAAACAACCAAGAAAGGATGGAAGGGTTGATGTAGGATGCTTGGAAGCTTCAAAAATCACTTGGTCTTCAACAATAGCACTTGAATCACCCAAGATTTGTAGAAAATGAGTTGGAAATCAAATGAAATGGTGGTGAGGTTGTCTTGGACGAAAATTGGAGGAAAGAAACAAGGAAGAGAGTGTGTTGGGTGGTGTTGGTGAATTGTGGAGGTTACTTGCATATATAACCATACATGAATTAGTAAATCAACTCATATACGAGTGTTGGTCAACTTCTTGGAGGAAGATATTCCAAAAGAAGGTAGGGAGACATGTACTCTGTTCATAACCTTTTCTTTATCACAAAAAAGGTAAGTTTCAAACTTTGCAAAAATACAAAGTAGTCTTGTAGAGATTTGACATAGTCTTGTAGAGATTTGACAAGAAAAGAATAAAGTGAAAAGAAGAAGGGGGTACGGGGATGGCTAATGGGTTGAAATATGGTAGTTTCTTTTAGTTTTGAGTAGTATTGGGTATTTGGGTGGTATTTATTGTACTATTGGTATTTTTGTATATTTTTATATTTTTACTTTTTACTTTTTACTTTTTACTTTTTACTTTTTAAAATATAGTAAATTATGATAAGAAATTGTATAATCTCATATAAATTTAATATTTATGGTATGTTAATAATGCATCATGTATTTAATAGTCGCGTTAAAAGGATTCGTTCTGGGTAAAATATCAATTTACGCAATTAGGTTTATTTATAAATTTAAGCTTTTCCAATGTATTTAATTTAGAGTTTAAAATACTTTGAAACACTGAAATATAAAATACCTTGAAACAAATTTACAGTATTTATTAGTACATATATATTTATTATCACCAACGTTCGTGTGTGCCGGTTGTAGCGGGTGTGAAAATGGTAATTACGCCGAATCACTGATGCATGAAATGTAATGCATGAAACTTTTGCAATGCATGAAACGACTTCAATAAATGTAATTCAATTGAAATTCAAGTATTATAGGTGTAATTATAACCATACGCATGAAGGTCATGCGACTGAGAGTCTATATGCATAGGAGTCCATTCACATAGGGTCCATTCGCATGATGTCCATTCGCCTAAGTGTTCAGTCGCCTGGAAGGCCATGCGACTGGAGGGTATCCATACGCCCAAGTAGGGATCATACGCCCGAAAGAACAGTGGTTTATCTTATGACTTTCGAGGTTATAGACGTTATGTTGGGCATGTGTGTGATAATGATGGTGTGATGTATGATTGATGTGTATGTATGATGGTATGTATGTATGATGATGCCCCGTATGGAGATGTGTGTATGTTTATGTTATATTCCTGTTATGTATGTGTATCTTTCTGTGGCTCTACGTTGAACGTTAATGAATGTAATGAAAGTATTATGTAACGTAAAGTGGAAGATATTGAAAAGAGGAATATGATGAATGAATGCATCATTAATGAACGAATGAAAACGTGAAAGGCTTGCAAGCGAAGTGTACCGAAGTGCACGGCTCTAAATGCCTTAAGCTCAACCGTGTGTGGTTCAGCTAATCCTTAAGGGTGCACGCAGGGGTTCCAGTCTTTGTGACTGACCATCGGTGTGGTGCATGGTGTATAGTTGTTACCCGCGCAATGCATAATGTTGGGGGTGTGGTATGTATCGGTTACCTGAGTTATGCATATCGTTGGGGGTGTAGTATGTCATAGTTACCTATATTGTTGGGGTTGTATTACCCATATTGTTGGGGGTGTAGTACCCATATTGTTGGGGGTGTAGTACCCATATTGTTGGGGGTGTAGTACCCATATTGTTGGGGGTGTAGTACCCATATTGTTGGGGGTGTAGCATATGATGGTTACCCGAGTTACCCATAATGTTGGGGTGAAGAATATAGTTGGGATCTTTGTCGCTTACTCCGGTGCTGGTGCCAGGCTATGTGTCGTGTGGAAGTCGTTTATGAACTTTGGCCCAGTAGCCATATAGTTTGGGGCATAGCTGTTGACGTTGATCCAAAACGTGATGAAATAACAGATGTAATGATCCTAAACTCTACCTTAGGTACTATGGCAAGAAGTGTTGTGTACCGTTAAAGAAGGTCTATGATAGGCTTAGGCCCAGTACCAGGAAACTGAAGGGTAAAGTTCATGGTTTTAATGGAAAGAAAAGATGTAATAATTACGAATGAATGAAAGTAAGAATGTATGAACGAACAAAAGTTAAAGTATGAATGAATGATGAAGATAATAATGATATTATCTATGTGTATGTATGATGTGTGATCGCATGGATGTAAAGAATGGGTTTTAACGAAAGAAAAGTATGTTTTATTATAAAACTAGAACTCACTCAGCAACGCTGACTTTGATGTGTTTCCAGTTGGCAGGTATGTTGCTGAGGATGGCACGGGGTGGCTACTCAGCTTATTTTGGATGGCATCCAATGTTATAATGCTTTTGTAATGAAATGTAAAATGATATTGTGTAATGAACGGTTGTATTATTTTGCAAAAGTATTTTGATGAAATGAAAATGTTGTTTTTAATGTTTCCGCTGCAACGTTTTATGAAAGTGAAATGTAATTATATGTTTTATGTGCGATGAGGATCCAATTGTAAGCGTCCCGGGAACAGGGCCTTACATTATTTCAAAGAGGAATAACTTAGGTTACAAATTATAATATATATTAAACTTTTTGGTCGGTGACTACGGTAGCTACCTACCATTGGGCTATGTGTCAACCGATTATTGGTCCATATTTTTTTAATTTAGCATCCTCTTCCCGTAGTCCATCCACCGTTGGTTACTACCACTACCGGTCGCGTAGTATTGGCACTTTACAAGCTTCTAGTTTCCCGTCTTCTATATGTCACCACGCTTAACATCTTGATGTGTAGAAAATCGATAGCCTCTAGCAGTACAATGACTAGTATTAGTGGTGATCATCAGTGACTCTTTCGCCGCTGGCTACCTTCAGATTTGTAGAGAGAGAGAGATAGAGAGAAGCAATGATGTGTCAATCGGTCGTGTTGACGAGCGATGTTGTTGTGGTGGAAGCGGTGTTGTGGTGGTCGGAAGTGGCGGCAGTAAGAGAGAGAAAGGGAAAGAGATAGAAAGAGAAGATAACAATTATGAAAGTTGAAGATTGAATTTATGAGGTGATGCTGTAATTGTGTATTATGGTGACACAAACATTAAATTTAATTCCCTCTCTTTTATTTTTTTATAGTTCAAATTTGTAAATGATTTTTTTTGGTAAACTTTTGTGTTTTATTTATTTTTTATTTTTATCTTTGAATAACGTTAATGGAATATATATCTTGACCGAATTAATCATTAATATATAGCATGAAAGAAATAAAAGGGAAAAACCCTCAATTTTAAACTAACCAATAATTCGAATTTGAGGCGTTATACTCTGGTTTGATTCCCGCTTATGTTATTTCATTTTTTCATCCTTTTGATGCACCTTTTAGAGTTTTAGTCCTACTTGTTCCATTTATTATCTTTTATTTAACTTACAAAATTAAGAAAATGTGGCTAAAACATTAGGACAATGAGGAAACAGAACCAAATACTAGTCGATAACATTGAGTGACAGTAGTTATGACATGACATGCTTTAGGGTTTGACGTGAAAGTGATAGCCATCGTGACGTGTTTTTATGTGTGTGTTGTGATAGTTGGAATCGTAGCGCCATCTCGCCACAACGCGCGGGAATGAATACCTAGTTCATACAAAAACATTGGAAAACACTGACCTCTTAGATCAAACTAACATCATGAAGTTTGTATTAAGAACAATGAATCTTTTACAACTTTAGTGAACTGTTGTGGAAGCATAAGTTATATATATACTAATTACCAATTTTAGTGTGCATTATAAGTTGTATTATATGTTTTATTTGGTTGTACACACCTTTTTTTACTTTTATTTTTACATTTTGACTTTTATATTTTAACCCATTACTTTTACATCTTTACAATTTATTTAGTATGCATTATAAATTGTACTATATGTTTTAGTTGGTTGTACCCACTGTAAGGATTCCTTAAGTCTGATGCAAACCAAAACATCCAATGTCTCTCTGCAACATGCACTAAGTACTGAAGTAAGAAATGCTTCGGAAGTTTTACACAATACACTAGAAAAATACTCAAAGTGTAAAATCTTCCGAAGCCAAGACCAATATCTTCCGAAGCCAAACATGAAGTCTTCCGAAGCCTCAGAGACAAAGTCTTCCGAAGCTTCAACCTATGAAGACAGATTTCTTCCGAAGACTTTTAGTATACATGCTTTATCTGATGTACTGTTCCATAAAGCTGGACACCTTTCCGCTGCATCTCTGTAAAGTCACCAACTTACATGAGTTGGTGAAAAGGTCCATGCTTTTGGTAACTGTACATTGAGGTCTTGAGTCTGTAACTTTCTACTTTATGTACTTTATCCTTTTTTGTAATAGATAAGGATGTGAGCTATGGCATGTCATAGTCACTAGGTCAAAAGGCAGATATGTCTTTTGATCCTACAATTGATTTTGTTTGTGTCTAGTCAATTGTATCCAGCTGGCTTTCAAAGTATAGCCGGCTGTAGGTTGTAGTATAAGTATTTCAAGTTCTTGTATCTTTCTTTATGCTTTGTAACACTTGTAAAAGAACTTGAGAAAGCAATATACTGCCTCCTTGAAAACCAACTCTCTTGTTCTGTCTCTTTACTTTACTTGTGTTCTTTGTATCAACATTGGTTAATCCAGTTCACTGTTTGATCAAGTTTAGTTGTTCTCCTCATTGTGTTGTTGTGTTGTAATTTGTTCAAGCCCTTAACCGATCCTGCAATTGGTATCAGAGCTTTTTAGGCTCCTGATATAAGATCTCACCATCTTAAGATCCCTCACACACATAAAAAACTAAACTCTCCAAATGGCATCTGTGACATCCGTCACTTTAAGGTCCGTCAATTGACGTGTTTGTCCGTCATCTATTCTATATTTGGTCATTCCTCATCATTATTTGACTCATTATGTGGATATCATGTGTGCAATGTTATCGTTGTGTGTGCATTCGTTTAAAACCGTGTGTGAACCTTAAAAAGACCTTTAAAACTTTCATTTTTGAAAACGTTAAAGATATCATTTTATAAATATAATAAATGTTTTAATATAACCATTTCTTAAGTCATAATAACATTAAACGAACTTTTACAATTAATATAAAACACCTAACGAAGTCGTTTTTCAACCGAACAAAATTTGGGAAAACTCGGGGATTAAGTGCAGGGACTAAACTTGTAATTTTGGAAACTTGGGCTGGGTATAAATACCCCTTTTCCAGCCCTAAATCCCCATTTCACCATCTTCTTCATCTTCATCTCCTCTTCACACACCAAATCATCATCTTAGCACCAAATCCGACCCGAGAGGTCTCGTTTTCTTCGTCTTGTCACCGTCTACAGCTTACACTACCCCTCTCTAGCAGGTAGTTGTCTTTGGTTGTCCATTTTCGAGCCTTTTCACGGCTGTCCAATCTAGGGTTTCGGATGTTCGGGTTCAACCCGAACATACAAGGTCGTATGGGTGCGTGTGAGGTCTCTTTGCTTGTGTTTTATGCTTGTGTATGTTTGTTGAGTGTTTCAGGAGGTCCTTGTGGTGTAAAACCCGTGTTTAGAGCAGCTCGGGGACTGCTCCTCCTGACCACAGTCGCGATTCTGCAGATCAGGCGACTGGGTCATCCATGCGATTGAGCCGTGCGACTGAGTGGGTCGTGCGACTGGATCATGCGTCTGAGTCAATCGCGCGACTGAGTTGTGCGACTAGGCATGTCGTACGACTGAGTTGTGTGACTGAGTGTCTGTGTGCGATTGAGTCATGCGTGCGATTGAGTGTATGCGAATGAGTCATGCGATTGAGTGATTGTGTGCGATTGAGTCAGGTGACCGACTGAATGTGTGCGAATGAATGTGATTCGCACGACCGGGGTCCAATCGCACGAATGAAGGTTCAGTCGTACGAAAGTAGCTAATTCGCACGATTGAAGGTTGATTCGTGCGCATGGAAGTTGAGTCGTGCGATTGGGTGTTGCGTGGTACGACTGAAGGCCAATCATATGAATGAAGGCTCAATCGTACGAATGAAGCTGATTCGCACGATTGAGGGTTGATTCGCACGAATGGAGGTTGAGTCGTGCGTCTGACCTTGTATGCGACTGAAATTGTTGTGTTTGACCCCTTGTGCGTGGTGTGAGTATGTCGTGTGGTGTCGAGGTAACACTAACACAATAATGCCATTGTTTGGCCACAAATATTAAAGTCAACGCAAGAAAGGGCACAGAAACTATTTTGAGCAAATTTAACTAACGCTTTACAAACGATCGAAATGACTTATAACTATTGACACTTATTCAATGCTTCTTCAATAAACAACGATACTTTTACTTAACATCATCATTAGTGGCAACAATGTCTTGTACTTGGATCTACATAAGATCTAGTACGTGTGTCAGTCTGTGTGTGTTGTACGCGACCCATCCGATACGACCCGAACCGACCCATCATTATTGCGCGCTTATACATATATCATATCATTAATGCTATACAATAACTGTCAATAGGTGTTTGACTGTTTATTTGCATTCGACATTTGGGATACATCGCTCATACATACTTACCACCTAACAAGTGAGTTTCGTGGCCCCTTTTTACGCTTACACAATATTTCAATCATTTACAAATTGGGGGAAAAGTATGCTTACACAATTTTCAATGCTGTACACTTACATACATTTTACATACAAGGAATCAACGTGATACTGTGTTGCAAGTACTATTTGATACATGCTTGGGTCTGCTGTGTGGTTCTATCTTTGCAACTATTTAATTCCAGTGTGGGAACCGACGGTTAGGTATTGGTAGTACTACTGGGTTGACACCCCCACCATCGTTCGATGGTATACTAGTTGGTACCATCAGTGGCCAGGAACGGGCCCTTGGGTGAATATATGCCGACAATTTCTTTGTGTACGTCGCTAGGTTTGGTTGCAAAGCTCATGTCATGTGATATTTACTTGTGTAATAACTGTATTCACGGTATTCCGACGCGCTTAATTATTACAGCATCACTTACATTTTTATTACATAAACCTGCGAGCTCACCAACAATTATGTTGACCGTTTTAAGCATATCTTTTCAGGTGATCATGCAAGTCCTGGAATCTAGGTGTGCTGCCTTAGTGGAGACCCTAGGATGCATTTTTGGGACTTAGCTCATGTTTGATAAACAATCTTTTGAACAATGTTAACGCTTGTAAACAATTATCAACTTTTGAAACTTGTTCCCGGGTTGTGGGAATTAACATTTACATTTTCATCATATGTGTATATGTGTTATCATTATCATGTTGCTTATGGCTATGTTGTCGTGAACATGACTAAACACGACACAAGTCCCCTTGTTGTCGGGTGTCGTCATGACACGCAAGTCATCATTTATTTATATTGCTCTCTATCGCTTACCATGTGTTATGACGATCCCGGTCTCGTTACATCCCCGTGTTTCCGCTTTTAGCGGGGGTGTGACAGATTGGTATCAGAGCCATTGGTTATAGAGAATTAGGCAATACGCTTGACCTAGACTATAACCTAGGAACCTTCATGTAGATTTGCATGCTAGGACTCTGTATGCATATTATATCTCGTGTATGTGTTCCTCGCTGCTTGATTTGCTCATCTATTTGTTATGTGATCTTTCTACCCTATGAGAGAGCCCTTGTGCTCACTCTTCTATGGGAATGCTTCTATTGGATCTTCCGTTCCCTCTGCGCGCCGAGTTAGTTATCAGATCCGGGTATTAAACCCGAAGAGATCATCACAAATCATGCTATTGCGCTTGACCTTGGACATTGAGATTAACCCTGAGGAGGTATATGTCTGAAACCTCGAAAGATGAGGAAATAGACAACCTCCGCTAGACTAAACGTGATTGTACACATGGACTTACAACTGTTATGATGGATTATTATGGATATGATGTAAAGGAAAGTCGAATGTCATGTAACCGGATCAGGCATCATTCTCGGTACATCGTGGGTGTGGTGGGAACGCTGCGGGGAACCCTATATATAAACATCACCGGTATACCGAGAATATGCTTGAAATGGGCTGCATGGTGGTCTGGCTGACTGGAACATGAACATTGGAATTGTTAAGTGGAATACATTTGTATCTTATGGTGACTAAAGCTGATATGTTACCTCTTTTATGATTAGAACATGCCGCCTCGAAGAGTCACCCGTAGCAGTAGTGGCGGGAGTGAAGCCCCAAGGGGCAGAGGCCGAGGCAGAGGCAGAGCACCAAGAGCAAACGATGCTCCTGCCAGTAACAGTCAAGGGACAGGGAACGCCGACATGGCAGCCCTGATCGCTCAGCAATTGGCCGCGCTCATTCCTACTATCGTGGCCCAAGTGAGCGACGCACTTCAACAACACCACCCTCACGGGGATGGTGGCAACGATGAAGGAGCCCAAGGAGGGATAGAAACTGAAACGGGAAACGGGAACCCGACTGGAAACGAGAGCAACCAGGAAACCGGAAATGGTGGCACTGCCGGTATCGAAACTGGAGTGGTAATGCTCGTCGGGGATGTTCGTACAAGGAGTTCGTGGCTTGTAAGCCAAGGGAATTCGACGGGAAAGGTGGGGCGATAGCCCTAACCAGGTGGTTGGAAAAGATGGAGGCAGTGATCGACATCAGTGAGTGCCTCGACAGCCAGAGGATCAAGTATGCTACTTGTTCTCTACAGGGTAAAGCCCTAACCTGGTGGAACACCCAGATTCAAGCACGAGGAAGAGAGTCTACGATGCAGATGTCGTGGGATGAATTCAAAGCCTTGATCACCGAGGAATACTGCCCTCTCAACGAGATGCAGAAATTGGAGCATGAATTCTGGAATCATGCTATGGTGGGGGCAGGGCATGCAGCTTATACTGATCGTTTTCATGAGCTGGCAAGATTGGTTCCGCATCTAGTTACGCCGGAATCAAAGAGGATTGAAAGGTACATTTGGGGACTCGCGCCTCAAATTAGAGCTATGGTCACAGCAGCCGCTCCTCCTACTATTCAGAGCGCAATTCTGAAAGCTGGCGCTTTGACTGATGAGATGGTTAGAACAGGGGTTTTGGGCCGAGGAGCCGAGAAGAGGAAGGATGTTGGGGAATCGAGCCGGTCGAGTGCCGGAAGGTTTGAGAAGAGGTCTAAGCCGACCAGGAATTTTGTGGCCGTGTCTCAGGCCAGAAGAGAGTATGTGGGGCCGCACCCCAAATGTGAAAGGTGCAATTATCATCATCCCCCAGGGACGCAGTGCCGGGTGTGCGCTAACTGTAGGCGCCTGGGTCATTTGGCAAGAGATTGCAGAACTGCGCCGAATCTTGTAGCACCCGTCAACGCGGTTAACCCCGCCGGGAATGCAAGGGCTTGCTTTGAGTGTGGGAGCCCCGATCACTACAGGAATATGTGCCCCAGGCTGAATCGGGCACCGGGTCAACAGGGGAACAACCAGCAGCAGGTGTTGGCTATCGCTGGGAATCAAGGCCCGGCTACTCAGGGAAACGCAGCTCGGGGACGTGCATTCGTCATTGGAGCTAATGATGCTCGTCAGGACCCGAATGTTGTCACGGGTACGCACTTACTCAATCATCACTTCGCATCTACATTATTTGATACTGGAGCAGACAATAGTTTCATATCTTCTGAGTTTGTGCAATTACTTGATTTGAGTCCTAGTAGGCTAGAAACTAGCTACTCAGTAGAAATGGCCAATGGTAGGGTTGCTCAGGCCGATGAGATCATTAGGAAGTGTTCGTTGACGTTGGAGGATCATACATTCGACATAGATTTGATACCCTTTGAGTTAGGAAGCTTCGATGTGATTGTGGGTATGGATTGGTTGTCGCAGAATGGAGCAGAGATTGTCTGTCGAGACAAGGTAGTACGTATCCCTATGCCAAACGGGGAGGTACTCAAGGTTCAGGGAGAACGACCGGGTAAGAGCTTAAAGCTTATTTCCTGCATGAAAGCACGCCAGAGTTTACGAAAGCAGTGCTACGCTTTTCTGGCTCATGTGGTTGAAAAGAAAGACGAGGAAAGGAAACTGGTGGATATTCCAGTGGTACGGGATTACCCAGAAGTATTTCCAGATGACTTGTCTGGTTTACCTCCTCCACGGCAGGTGGAATTCCGTATTGAGTTGGTTCCTGGAGCTACACCGGTAGCGAAAACGCCTTATCGACTAGCGCCATCCGAGATGCAAGAGTTGTCTAGTCAATTACAGGAACTACTGGAGAAGGGTTTTATTCGACCGAGTCATTCACCGTGGGGAGCACCGGTACTATTTGTCAAGAAGAAGGATGGATCGTTCCGTATGTGCATCGATTACCGTGAATGAACAAGATAACGGTGAAGAACCGATATCCTCTCCCCAGGATCGACGATTTATTTGATCAGCTGCAAGGAGCTTCGTATTTTTCAAAGATCGATCTTCGTTCTGGTTATCATCAGCTAAGGTTTTCGAGGACGACATACCGAAGACTGCGTTCAGGACTCGTTATGGGCACTACGAGTTCTTGGTCATGCCGTTCGGGTTGACTAACGCACCAGCTGTGTTCATGGATCTAATGAATCGGGTGTGCAAACCTTACTTGGATAAGTTCGTGATCGTGTTCATAGACGATATACTTATCTATTCCCGATCAAAGGAGGATCATGTAGAACATCTTCGTGCTATCCTGGAGCTACTACGCGAAGAGAAACTTTTCGCCAAGTTCTCGAAGTGTGAGTTTTGGCTGCGGGAAGTGAAGTTTTTGGGTCATGTGGTTAATGAGGACGGGATTCACGTAGATCCCGGCAAGATCGAAGCGGTGAAGAAATGGGATACGCCCCAGACACCATCAGAGATACGGCAATTCTTAGGATTGGCCGGTTATTATCGTCGCTTCATCGCGAATTTCTCAAAGATCGCGCAACCGTTGACCCTGCTTACTCAGAAAGACAAGAAGTTTGACTGGGGATTTGCACAAGAGCAAGCGTTCCAAACGTTGAAAGAGAAGTTGTGCAACGCGCCGATACTGTCTCTCCCAGACGGAACAGATGATTTTGTGGTCTACTGCGATGCGTCACATCAAGGATTGGGATGTGTACTGATGCAAAAGGACAAGGTGATTGCCTACGCTTCGCGACAACTTAAAGTGCACGAAAAGAACTACACCACTCATGATCTTGAGTTGGGCGCTGTAGTATTTGCACTCAAATTTGGAGGCATTACTTGTATGGCACCAAATGCATCATCTTCACCGATCATAAAAGCCTTCAACACATTCTGGATCAGAAGGAACTCAACATGCGCCAACGACGTTGGGTAGAGCTTCTTAGCGACTACGATTGTGAGATCCGGTATCATCCGGGGAAAGCTAACGTGGTGGCTGATGCCTTAAGCCGTAAAGAACGTGTGAAACCACTACGTGCACGAGCGTTGGGATTGACCATCCAAACCAACTTGAAAGCTCAGATCCAAATTGCACAAGTGAGGCATTGAAAGAAGAAAACCTTGCGGGAGAAGAGTTCCGGGGGTTAGATAAACAGATGATTCGCAAGGATGACGGTATTCAGTACTTCATGGATCGCATATGGGTACCCAAATGGGGAGGTGTTCGTACCTTAGTCATGGATGAAGCCCACAAGACGCGATATTCTATTCATCCTGGTGCAGACAAGATGTATCATGATCTTAAGGATCTATACTGGTGGCCAGGCATGAAGAAAGACATTGCCTTATACGTCAGCCAATGCTTGACGTGTTCGAAAGTCAAAGCTGAACATCAGAAGCCATCGGGATTATTACAGCAACCTGAAATTCCCGAGTGGAAATGGGAGAACATAGCTATGGATTTCATTACCAAACTCCCTAGAACAAACAGCGGTCATGACTCGATATGGGTCATTATTGATCGAATGACGAAGTCAGCACATTTCTTGCCTATCCGAGAAGATTACAAGATGGATAAGTTGGCGAGATTGTACATCAAAGAGGTCGTGACACGGCACGGGGTGCCGGTGTCAATCATATCCGACCGTGATAGCAGATTCACTTCACGTTTTTGGCAAACATTACAGAAAGCGATGGGCACTCGGTTAGACATGAGTACAGCCTATCACCCTCAAACAGATGGCCAAAGTGAACGCACTATACAGACGCTAGAAGACATGTTGAGAGCGTGTGTAATCGATTTTGGAGGTAGCTGGGATGCTCATTACCGTTGATTGAGTTCTCCTACA
This sequence comes from Flaveria ramosissima, assembly GCA_025215565.1. Classification (NCBI taxonomy): domain Eukaryota; kingdom Viridiplantae; phylum Streptophyta; class Magnoliopsida; order Asterales; family Asteraceae; genus Flaveria; species Flaveria ramosissima. Next base: position 2,359,716 of record CM046042.1, read on the forward strand.
ACAACAGCTACCATACAAGCATTGGATGTGCTCCATTTGAAGCGTTGTATGGAAGGAAATGCAGATCTCCCGTTTGTTGGGCCGAAATTGGTGAAAGTCAACTGACAGGCCCAGAGATCATCCAAGAGACAACAGAAAAGATTTTCCAAATCAAAGATCGACTTAAAGCCGCGCGAGATCGCCAAAAGAGCTATGCCGACAATCGTCGGAAGCCTCTAGAATTCAATGTTGGGGATCGTGTGTTACTCAAAGTTTCCCCTTGGAAAGGAGTCGTTCGATTCGGAAAGAAAGGGAAGTTAGCCCCAAGATACGTTGGACCATTTGAGATCACTGAAAGGATCGGTCCAGTGGCTTACCGGTTAAGGTTGCCACAAGAGCTTAGCGGTGTACATGATACTTTTCACGTGTCAAACCTCAAGAAATGTTTGGCCGATGAATCCCTTCACGTGCCAATCGAGGAAATCAAGATTGATGACAAGCTTCATTTTGTTGAAGAACCCATTGAGATCATGGATCGAAAGGTCAAGCAACTGAAGCGCAGTAGGATACCTATTGTTCGCGTAAGGTGGAATTCAAAACGAGGGCCAGAGTTTACATGGGAACGTGAAGATCAGATGAAACTCAAATATCCACATCTTTTCGAGGATGACACTCTTGGACCTAACTCCAGCTGAATTTCGGGACGAAATTCTCTCAACTGGGGGATACTGTGACATCCGTCACTTTAAGGTCCGTCAATTGACGTGTTTGTCCGTCATCTATTCTATATTTGGTCATTCCTCATCATTATTTGACTCATTATGTGGATATCATGTGTGCAATATTATCGTTGTGTGTGCATTCGTTTAAAACCGTGTGTGAACCTTAAAAAGACCTTTAAAACTTTCATTTTTGAAAACGTTAAATATATCATTTTATAAATATAATAAATGTTTTAATATAACCATTTCTTAAGTCATAATAACATTAAATGAACTTTTACAATTAATATAAAACACCTAACGAAGTCGTTTTTCAACCGAACAAAATTTGGGAAAACTCGGGGGTTAAGTGCAGGGACTAAACTTGTAATTTTGGAAACTTGGGCTGGGTATAAATACCCCTTTTCCAGCCCTAAATCCCCATTTCACCATCTTCTTCATCTTCATCTCCTCTTCACACACCAAATCACCATCTTAGCACCAAATCCGACCCGAGAGGTCTCGTTTTCTTCGTCTTGACACCGTCTACAGCTTACACTACCCCTCTCTAGCAGGTAGTTGTCTTTGGTTGTCCATTTTCGAGCCTTTTCACGGCTGTCCAAACTAGGGTTTCGGGTGTTCGGGTTCAACCCGAACACACAAGGTCGTATGGGTGCGTGTGAGGTCTCTTTGCTTGTGTTTTATGCTTGTGTATGTTTGTTGAGTGTTTCTGGAGGTCCTTGTGGTGTAAAACCCGTGTTTAGAGCAGCTCGGGGGCTGCTCCTCCCGACCACAGTCGCGATTCTGCAGATCAGGCGACTGGGTCATCCATGCGATTGAGCCGTGCGACTGAGTGGGTCGTGCGACTGGATCATGCGTCTGAGTCAATCGCGCGACTGAGTTGTGCGACTAGGCATGTCGTGCGACTGAGTTGTGCGACTGAGTGTCTGTGTGCGATTGAGTCATGCGTGCGATTGAGTGTATGCGAATGAGTCATGCGATTGAGTGATTGTGTGCGATTGAGTCAGGTGACCGACTGAATGTGTGCGAATGAATGTGATTCGCACGACTGGGGTCCAATCGCACGAATGAAGGTTCAGTCGTACGAAAGTAGCTAATTCGCACGATTGAAGGTTGATTCGTGCGCATGGAAGTTGAGTCGTGCGATTGGGTGTTGTGTGGTACGACTGAAGGCCAATCATACGAATGAAGGCTCAATCGTACGAATGAAGCTGATTCGCACGATTGAGGGTTGATTCGCACGAATGGAGGTTGAGTCGTGCGTCTGACCTTGTATGCGACTGAAATTGTTGTGTTTGACCCCTTGTGCGTGGTGTGAGTATGTCGTGTGGTGTCGAGGTAACACTAACACAATAATGCCATTGTTTGGCCACAAATATTAAAGTCAACGCGAGAAAGGGCACAGAAACTATTTTGAGCAAATTTAACTAACGCTTTACAAACGATCGAAATGACTTATAACTATTGACACTTATTCAATGCTTCTTCAATAAACAACGATACTTTTACTTAACATCATCATTAGTGGCAACAATGTCTTGTACTTGGATCTACATAAGATCTAGTACGTGTGTCAGTCTGTGTGTGTTGTACGCGACCCATCCGATACGACCCGAACCGACCCATCATTATTGCGCGCTTATACATATATCATATCATTAATGCTATACAATAACTGTCAATAGGTGTTTGACTGTTTATTTGCATTCGACATTTGGGATACATCGCTCATACATACTTACCACCTAACAAGTGAGTTTCGTGGCCCCTTTTTACGCTTATACAATATTTCAATCATTTACAAATTGGGGGAAAAGTATGCTTACACAATTTTCAATGCTGTACACTTACATACATTTTACATACAAGGAATCAACGTGATACTGTGTTGCAAGTACTATTTGATACATGCTTGGGTCTGCTGTGTGGTTCTATCTTTGCAACTATTTAATTCCAGTGTGGGAACCGACGGTTAGGTATTGGTAGTACTACTGGGTTGACACCCCCACCCTCGTTCGATGGTATACTAGTTGGTACCATCAGTGGCCAGGAACGGGCCCTTGGGTGAATATATGCCGACAATTTCTTTGTGTACGTCGCTAGGTTTGGTTGCAAAGCTCATGTCATGTGATATTTACTTGTGTAATAGCTGTATTCACGGTATTCCGACGCGCTTAATTAATTACAGCATCACTTACATTTTTATTACATAAACCTACGAGCTCACCAACAATTATGTTGACCGTTTTAAGCATATCTTTTCAGGTGATCATGCAAGTCCAGGAATCTAGGTGTGCTGCCTTAGTGGAGACCTAGGATGCATTTTTGGGACTTAGCTCATGTTTGATAAACAATCTTTTGAACGATGGTAACGCTTGTAACAATTATCAACTTTTGAAACTTGTTCCCGGGTTGTGGGAAATTAAATTACATTTTCATCATATGTGTATATGTGTTTATCATTCATGTTGCTTATGGCTATGTTGTCGTGAACACTGACTAAACACGACACAAGTCCCCCTTGTTGTCGGGTGTCGTCATGACACGCAAGTCATCATTTATTTATATTGCTCTCTATCGCTTACCATGTGTTATGACGATCCCGGTCTCGTTACAGTCTCCCCGTGTTCCGCTTTAGCGGGGTGTGACAGCATCCATCTCAAAGACTGATATGGAGACTGGAACCATGAACAAATCCCCACTGGTCACTCTTGATGACTTGACACCTGGTGTATGAGATGGAAGGTTTCATCAGGTTGTTAGACTCAAGAATGTGGGAATCTGTTGAGAATGGGCCTTTCATACCCAGTACTCCTTCTACTACTGGTGCTGGTATGATTCCAAAAGATGTGGCCAACTACTCTGATGAAGATAGGAAGAGAGTAGAGATTGATAGGAAGGCCATGACTGCTCTTCAGACTGCTCTCCCAAACTCTGTGTACAGAGGCTCTAAGAAGTGCAAAACAGCTAAACAGATGTGGATGCACTGAAGCTGATGTATGAAGGCTCCTCTGAAGCCAAGGAGAACAAGAAGGATCTCCTGAAGCAGCAGTTTGAAAACTTCACCTTCAAAGCAGGTGAAACCATGACTCAACAATACTTCAGGTATGTTGAGATAGTGGATACCCTAGTGGATGGAGGAGTTCCTCTTGAGAACAGGGACATTGTAAGGAAGTCATGTCCTCACTTCCTAGGCAATGGACACACTACTGTGTGATAATCAAGAGGACTGAGAACCTCAAAACTCTTACTCTGACAGAGTTATATAAAATTCTCAGTGGATACCAGATGGAGATGAACATGCAAGGTTCATCTGGCAACTCCAACAATCAAACGGGTTCAGCCCTTCATGTGGTTGAAAGGGATAGCATAGAACCCCAACATCATCTCATATGCTACTCTGACAACTCACACAAAGGGTCCTTTCATCACCTTCCCAGGAGACCCAGGGAGAACTTTACTCAAGGAAGCCCATTCCAAGAGACAAGCTCTTCTCAAGCCTTTGTGTCTCTCTGATGATGAAAGCTGTGCGAACTCTCTCTTCACTCTTGAAGACCTGGACTATATCCATCCAGATGACCTGGAGTACATGGAAATAGTTCAGCAGATGGCTCTCCTCACTCACAGAGCCAAGAAGTTCTACAAGAGAAACAGGAAGAAGGTTTCCAAGCAATGCAACCAGTGGAAAGTTTGGGCTGGATAAAAGCAAAGTCAAGTGTTACAACTGTAACTTGATGGGCCACTTTGCTAGGGAGTGTAAGGCACCTAAAACAAATGGTGGCCAAGCACAAACCAGACCAAACTACACTGACAAAGCCCCTCAGAATGAGAAGCCAAAGCAATATGCTGTTGTTGCTGTTGGAAGAGGGAGGCTTTGACTGGAGCTTTCAGGTGGAAGATGCTTCTCCAAACCAAGCACTAATGGCAGACCATGATGAAGCCAAGGTATTGGAACATCTCTGTACTCCTGAATGCATTGCTAAAGTAAACAGATACAGGTCCTACAACTTAGAAATGAGATCTGATCTTGAGTCATTAAACATATTAAAATGATTTTAGAAAGTCTGAAAATGATTACAGTTAAAGATAGAGGACTTGGAGAAAACCATTTCAGTACTAAAACATGAACATACAGATTTTAGGACTCAAATCCAGGATCTCATAACTAAGTTGACTGAGTGCCAGGCTGAGCTTGTGATCAGCAAAGCCAAGGCAGAGAAGAGTGTTCTTGAAGAAGAGACCTTCAAGAACATGATATCCTCATCCCTGCACAACAAAGTGTGCTATCAAAATAGACAGGGACTGGGATCAAATGAGATAGCTCCTCCACACACAATCTTGTCTGTAAGATCTCCTAGGTGTGGAACTTGTGAAGATGAGCTTCCTCTCATAGATCCTATAAGTGAAGAGGATGAAGAAGAGATAGTGAAGAATTCCTCTGAGAAAGAGTGAAGAAGAGGATTCTACCAAGGGCCACTATCCTTCTGAGGAGAAGAAATCTACTGTGATGACCAAGTCCAAGAGAAAGAACTTGATCAGGAAGAGCAAAAGGAAAGCAAAGAAGGCTCAAGAGATCAAGGCTACTTTTGATTCTAAGCAGAAACAAGTTTTTATCTCTGCAGGTTTTAAAGTAGTAAGGACTGAAGACATCAACCAAGACTCCTCAGCTAAGAGTCCTGGTTCTTGTTCAAATCATCTCAGTACAAAAAGAAGACTGAGCTGCTGTGTACCACTGCTGCACAGCCTGGACCATCAAACTCCAAGAACAGTTCACAGCCCAAAAGAACTGTCTCAGCATCTACCAAGATGAAGGTGGAGAAGGGATGTGACCAAAGCCAGTCTTGCTCTCATAAGGAGACTCCTTTGAAGAAGAAAAGTTATGTGTCATGTGTGAAAGTACCTCTCACATTGCTAAGGATTGCCCATACAATCCTAAAAGTACTATCCACATGACCAATACAAAGACTTCAAAGAGTTTCAAGAAGATCAAGCTTCGGAAGGAAAGTCTGTTTCCTTCGGAAGCTCCAAATCAAAGAAGAAGGTAAATGGAAAATTAACTTCGGAAGAAAAATTGGTCTCGGAAGAAAGGAGTTCTTCCGAAGCACTGAAGTCTGCTGCAGTGACTGTAGAATCTTCCGAAGGTTCAGTCATCAAAACTTGTGAAGTCCCAAAAGCTTCTAAGGTTTTGAAGGTCAAGTCCAAGACTCCAAAGGTGGTGGTGTGGAAGTCTAAGAAAGACCAAATGACTGAGTTTCTCCATCAACAACAGCTGAAGATCCCTAGTACAACCATAGGATCTATTACTGTTGCATTACCTTCTATTATACTTAGTGAGCCCAAGACAAGTAAGGCTTGGGTTTCCAAATGTAACTAATCATTTTCTTTGTGCAGGAACAGCTCAAGACAAACAGGAATGTCTGGATAATTGATAGTGGCTGTTCCAGGCACATGACAGGCAATAGGTCTCTTTCCATAATTTGAGAGAATTGATGGAGGACCAGTTGCTTTTGGAGGAGATGAAGGTGGTTACATTTCAGGAAGGGGCAAGGTCACAAATGGTAAGCTCAGCATTGAAAAGGTAAACTTTGTTAAGGAGCTTGGGTACAATCTTCTGAGTGTATCCCAATTTGTGATCAGAGTCATAACATGCTCTTTACTGAGCATGAGTGCATTGTTCTCAAGCCTGGAGTGGTCATTCCTCATGAGCATATCCTGCTCAGAGCCCCCAGGAAATGGAACATGTACAAGATGGATTTGCAAGAAACATCTCCTCTGGAGAAGTTTCATGCTTTCTATCTAAAGCAAATAGTGATGAGTCTTTTCTATGGCATAAAAGAATGTGCCATGTAAACTTTAAGAACATGAATAAGCTAATTAAACATGATTTGGTAACTGGAATGCCAAAGAAAGAGTTTACAAGTGATGATCATTGTGTTGCATGCCTGAAAGGGAAGCAACATAAGGTATCTCACAAGCCTAAGGAAAGGAACTCCATCACTACTCCCCTACACTTGTTACATATGGATCTCTTTGGCCCCACCAGTGTAATGAGTCTAGGAAGGACCTCTTATTGTTTAGTGATCACAGATGACTTTACAAGATTCACTTGGGTTTTCTTTCTTAGAACTAAGGATGAAACCCCTGAGATTCTGAAGAATTTCATCTTAAAAATTGAGAATCAATGTGATCACAAGGTCAAAACCATAAGATGTGATCAAGGAACTGAATTCAAGAACCAAATCCTTGATACATTTTGTGATGAAAAAGGTATTACAAGACAATATAGTGCTCCCAGGACTCCTCAGCAAAATGGAGTTGCTGAGAGGATAAACAGGACACTAATTGAAGCTGCAAGAACTATGTTGTCTGACTCTAAACTGCCCATCACCTTCTGGGCAGAGGCAGTAATACTGCTTGCTATGTGCGAAACAGAGTTTTGGTAGTTAAGACACATGGTAAGACTCCTTATTGAACTTTGGCACAAGAGGAAACCGTTCATTGGTTTTCTCAGGTCATTTGGATGTCCCTGCACCATCTTGAATACCAAGAATCAAATTGCCAAGTTTGCTGAGAAATCAGATGATGGACATTTCATTGGATACTATTCCCAAGCTAAGGCTTATAGAGTATACAATCTCAGAACTAGATTTGTTGAAGAGTCAGCCAATGTGACTTTCAATGAACACACACCCTGTGTGGCTGGTTCTGGTCCTGATTGGCTATTTGATCTTGATTTAGTTACCAATTGTTTTAACAAATCTTGTGAGAATGTTTCAGGATCTGCAGAAAATCTAAATACAGGTGATCCTGATCCAAGATTTGAGCTAGGAAGACCCTCAACTCATAAATCTTCAGCTCTAGTTGGGACTACTTCAGCAAATGAGGTCTCTATCAGCACTACAATGACAAATTCAGCTGATACATCTGGTATGCCTTCAAATTCCAGCTCAGAGGCTCCTCAACCAGATAAAGATACCTCAATTGTAGAAGACAACAATGGGTGGTGGTGTGAAAGTGATCAGGAATTCCTTGATGCTAATAACCACACCATAGATGACAACATCAATGATGTCACACACTCATTGGATCAAGTTAATCTTGATAAGTGTGGTAATGTGGAGGGTGAATCATCTATGCCAGATCTAAATTTTTCAAATTGGATCTTTCTCAGCAACTTGCTGTGATCTCTCAGCTAAGGATCCACAAGTCTCACCCCACCACAAACATCATTGGAGATGTTGTCACAGGGGTAAAACAAGAGGACAAACCATGAAGCAAATGTTTGTCTTCACTCTTGTTTCTTATCTCAGATAGAGCCAAAGAAAGTTGATGAAGCTCTAAAGGATGGAAGTTGGGTTGAAGCTATGCAACAAGAGCTGCTTTAATTCAAAAGGCAGAAAGTTTGGAACCTTTGTCCTCTTCTCATGGAAGACTACCATTGGAACCAAATGGGTTTTTAGGAATAAGAAGGATGATAGAGGAATTATCATCAAGAACAAGGCAAGACTAGTTGTTCAAGGATACACACAAGAAGAAGGGATTGACTACACTGATGTCTTTGCTCCTGTAGCAAGATTAGAAGCTGTTAGGATATTCCTAGCATTTGCTGCATCCAAGAACTTCAAGGTCTTTCAACTTGGATGTAAAGTGTGCTTTCTTATATGGAGTGATTGATGAAGAGGTTATGTCAAACAGCCACTTGGTTTGTAGACCCTGATCATCCTGATTATGTCTGCAAGCTTGACAAAGCTCTTTATGGGCTGCATCAGGCACCCAGGAAGTGGTATGAGACACTGTCTGAGTATCTTTGTAAACATGGATACAAGAGAGGTACTATAGATGGAACTCTCTTCATCAAAGGACAGGGAAATGACTTATTGCTAGTTCAAGTATATGTAGATGAAATCATCTTTGGTTCAACTAATCCAAAGCTCTGCAAAGACTTTGAGAAGCTGATGAAGGACAGATTTGAAATGAGTGCAATGGGAGAACTCAATTTCTTTCTGGGAATTCAAGTGAAGCAAGTTGAAGATGGATCTTCATAAGTCAGTCAAAGTATGTTCAGGACATACTCAAGAGGTTCAACATGACTGATTGTAAGATTGCTAAGACACCATAGCCAGAAACCACTCCCTTGGACCTGATCTTGAGGGGGAGTGTGTAGATGAACATTTATACAGGGCTATGATTGGGTCTCTTATGTATCTTACAGCTAGCAGGCCTGATATCATGTTTGCTACATGTATTTGTGCAAGATATCAAGCCAACTCTAAGATGTCTCACTTAATCACTGTCAAAAGGATTCTAAGATACCTCAAAGGTGCTTCAACACTTGGTTTATGGTACCCAAAGAATCCTGACTTCAATCTGTATGCTTATACAGATAGTGATTATGGTGGTTGCAACATGACTGCAAAGTCTACATCTGGGGGATGTCAATTCCTTGGTGGAAGGGTTGTCTCATGGCAATGCAAGAAACAATCCTGTGTGTCTGCATCAACTGTTGAGGCTGAATACATTGCTGCTGCAAGCTGCTGTGCTCGAGTGCTTTGGATTCAAAATCAGATGCTGGACTTGGGTTTAACTTCAAGGAGACTCCTATCCACATAGACAACAATAGTGCTATCTCTATCACTGAGAATCCTGTGCAGCACTCAAGGACCAAACACATCAATATCAGGTATCATTTAATAAGAGATAACTATGAAAAGGGATTAATTAAACTAGTCAAAGTTCATACAGATGAACAATATGCTGATCTGTTCACAAAAGCTTTTGATGAACAGAGATTTAAATATCTAATATCAGCTATTGAGATGATTAACTTTGAGTAGACTTTTCTTAAAACTAATTCTAATTATTTCTTCTTAAAATATGTGTGTCCTAAGTTGTCTAGTTCATCACTTTCATAAGCTCATGTTTTCTTTGGAATATAAAATTCTTTTGAAGACTTTCCTTAGATTCTTGAAAACTTTCTGATCCTTCGGAAGATAAAATTTTATCTTCGGAAAGAAAATCATGTCTTCAAAATAAATAACTGTCTAAGAAATTTTACCTTCGGAAGAAGTCTAAATCTATCTTCCGAAGCTTAAATTCTTATCTCATACACTTATTTGTTTTAAGGACCTTTTTCTTCCGAAGCAAAATTAACTCTCGGAAGCTTTGTTGTTCCTTATACAAAGCATTCAAGTGTTTATTTCTCTTCCGAAGCAAAATTCTCAAGCCTCCAGGAAAATCTTCCGAAGCCATTTTAGCTTCGGAAGCTTTTTCATTAAAACTTCCGAAGATAATTTACCTTCGGAAGCTTTTCGAATTCCAAGAAAACTACTTTTTGAGCAAAAGTAAACTACTTTTTCAGAGGTGGGACCGACTTTGGATTTCAAAGTTTATCCTCTTTCATTAACTTTGGTTCAAATCCCACATAAATACCCAACGGTTCCCCCTCTTCCTCACTATCTTCCTCAATTCCACTATTCCTCAAACCTAATTCTCTAAACCGCCTTTGCTTTCTATCTTTCTTCAACCTTAAGCTTCTAAAATGGCCAACCTTAACCGCAGAAACAACCCAGATTTCTCCATGCAACTTCACAGGCAACACAATCAGGTTGCTCTGTTAAGCTCTGAGAAAGATGCAAGTTTCTCAAAGATTTGCCAATTCTTAACTCTATCCAACTACTTCACCTCCCTGACCATTGATCCTACTCTGTATGAGGATCATTTGCTTGAATTCTGGAAGACCTGCCAAGAGGTCATCATGGATGGGGAGAAGGCACTGTCTGCCATAGTGCAAGGGAGGACAATCTTCATCACTCCGGCCATCATCAACCATCATTTACAGCTGGATGATGAAGAAGGTGAGTTGTCCTTCCCAAAGGAAGCTGTAAATCGTTCCTTTGAGCAGATGGGCTATGAGGGAGACTTCTCTGTAAAGACCTTCAGGAAAGGGAAGGTCTCATCCCAGTGGAAATACGTGCTCCATGTGGTTATCCACAGCTTGTCAAACAAGCATGGAGGGTGGGACCAGATTCCTGAGGATCTCTCCTTTATAGTGCATGGAATGGTTCAGGGGGTCAAGTTCAGGTACTCTCAATTTGTTTATACCAATTTACTTGCAAACTTGGACTCCTTAGAGTATTACATGTTTCCTAGATATGTTCAGCACATTCTTAACTGTGAACTGGGCTCACAGTTGAGGGAAACAAGTAATATTCTTAAATTGGGACAGATGAAGCCTGGCATCTTTAAAATCATGAAGAAGCCAACTGTAGGCTTCTCAGGGTAGTAGAAACAGCCCTAGTCCCCAAATGTTAGAGCTCATTGCTCAAGGTGACAACCTAGCAAACACAAGCTAGTGTTGAATCCACACCTTCTTTTTCCTTACACTAAAAAGACCACAAATACCCTCACCTACCAAAGAAAATCCAAACGAACCCTGCTCAGGCTATTGAGCCTGTACAGGTCCCCATATACTCACCCTTACAGGAGGAAGTGGACACTAGAGCTCCCACTTTCCCTGAGGAGCAAACCACTCCCATTTCTTCACCTATCAGGGTTGAGGTTCCTCATGCTCACCCTGATGAGCTCACAAGCCCAACAGCCTTAAGCTTCACTCTGAGTCTCAACACTCAAGTGAACAACCTTCAGGGGACAGTTACCATCCCCAGCCTTTAGATCTAAACCAACCCATTCCCAACCTATCCTTCTATACTGATGAAGACTTAGGATTCAGTGAGTACCATGACTCTCTCTTCTCCTCCCCTACTCAAAGAGAGATAAGTACCTCTGATTCTCCTCAGTCTATCCCACATCAGTCACCTGTTACTGAGGTGGACACTTCTGAACATGTTCAGGATGTCCATACGGAAGAGGCTCTCACTTCTGCAAGTGATTACATCATTAAGACCTCAACCATGGCAACTCAGACCACTGACATCTCAACTGAGATTGCTAGTGAGCAGAGGAAAACCAGCAGCCATGAACATCAAGCTGGTGGTGAGAGAGAGGACTTTGGTCCAATCATCTCATCGCCCAATGATTCTTCTGATGAAGAATAGGGGAATTTGAGACTAAAGGTGCAGAAACTGTCAAAAACATGCTCCTATTAGTCTCTAAGGTTAGTCACCTTGAATCTCAGGTGACTACCTTACAAAACAGGGTCAATGATCAGCAACTTCAGATTTCATATCTAGAAAACAGATTAGATGGAGGACGAAAACTTAGCTGGGAGTTAAGAGCGAGCTCAACAGGAACACAAGAACCTGTGGAAGTGATTGACTTATCCTCCAGCCTACCTGCAAGTGGGGTGATGCGATGACCAAAAAGGGGGAGAAAGTTATTGCAGCCACAGAACCTGGGAGTTCTTCAGTTTCACAGAGAATGGACATAGAGGACTCACCATCCTCACTTGCAGTTGTGTGCATTCTCAGCAACTTCCTCAAGTTCACATTAATGTGGACTCTAAGACTCTATCATCAGGAGTCTCTTTGAGGAAGGGATACCAAGGGCGCTGTTCATCTACCACACAACCAAAGAACATCCTAACTAACATGCTACGTATAGAGTGAGGTATACGACGAACCAACTGTTTCTCACGAGTTCAAACAAGAAGAGGTATTTAGATTTCACAGAGTTCAAGGGCAACCAGAGTATTGACAAGCTGAACTTCTATGAAAGATTGGATCTAGTCAACATGCCACTTGTCAATCCAAGCAACTCAAGACAAGCTGACAGATTGGCTCAAAGAATCCAAGATAGGATCCTTGCAGAGTTCACTCTAAGAAGGAGACTTAGGCAATCAGCAAATGTCATCGGTCAACTGGATGTTGAGGTGGACCCTAAGATTAGTTTCATAGGGAAACCTTGACTGAAGGCCCAGTGACAGAACCTGAGACCTCTGTCTCATCATCAACAAATGCTGCAGAGGTTCACACTCCTTCTGAGACACCTGCTGGTGAAGGTGTTTCTCAGCCTCTCTCTGGCCAGAGCATGGAAGCTACACCAAGCAATGAAGGCCAAGCCTCTATCCATCCTGAGTCACAAAGGTCTGTGGGTGACAAAGGGAAAAGGATTATGACTCCTGAGGAAATTGAAGAGGAAGAGAGAGAGAGAGAGGAAAAGGAAGCTAAGGGGAGAAAGTTCCTCTGGGTCATCAAGCTTTATGCAAGCTGCAATCAGGGCTGCCCCCAGACCAAATACTCAAGATGATGAGTTGAGGGCAGTCAGGATTACTTATTTACAGACCAGGAACTATGATATTGATGATATCATCTCCCTCCCCTTAGAAGAATTGAATGAACTTGCTGACATGGAAGTGTCAAGAGAGATGAAAGAAAAAGAGGATGCAAGGCTACTTCTCCAATTCAAAGAGGAGAGGAGACGGAAAAGACTCTACAAGCATGCTCCTACTCTCTCTCCAGTTCAAGAAAGTCCTGCACAGGAAGATGTGGTTCACAAGAACCTCAGGTAGACAAAGAAGAAGATAGGATCAAAATGATCAACTACCTGAGTGCCACAGGCTTCTATCAGGCAGATGCACTTCTTCCCTGTCCTATGACTTCATTGAGTTTGAGTACTTGAAACAATTTGAACTTGATCTAGTCAAAGAGAGAAAGACAACTAAAAGGAAGCTAAGGGAAGAAGCTGTAAAGTCAATAGCCATCATCCAAAAGAGTGTGAAGAAGTCTGCTGATAGACAAAGGATGATGAGCTTCTTGAAGCTATATGGATTCTCCGGAAGGAGACTTGGCCCTATGTCTCTATCCACAATGGATGAGCATATAAGGGTGATACAAGCAGAAGATTAAGAGTGGTGAACTGATTGACTTGCACTCTCTTCCAAGTCAAGTCCCACCTGAAGTGGAGGTTAAGTTTGAACAACCTGAGACACCTCAATCCGGACCTCCAGCTGAGCCTCAGCAAGCTTCATCTTCTGATCTAAGGCACGGTCAAACTCCCTCTCCTTCTGAACCTGTGAGGGAGGAACGCCTAACTGAGAAAGACAAGGATAATCAACAAGGTGCTGTAGACCAGTCTTCTCAGTTAAAGTCATCTAAGAGGAAGAAGAGAATGGCTTCTAAACCAAAGTCAAAGAAGAAGAAGCCTAAGTCATCTACCTCTACACCTCAGGCTGAGTCAGATCAACCTGAGGAAGTGCATGATGAGGCAGCCCAATCAACTCCAATGCAAGTGGCTCCTCTGACAACTGAGACACCCATCTTGTCCTGGACTTACTCTACCAATCCAGAAAGATGGCATGTAATCAAAGATCAAGGTGTTGAGAATGTCTATACTTGGCAAGACATAATCAACTTACCTCTGCATGATCTCTTTGAGATGAGAAGATACTATGAAAGTCTGATGATCCTGACCATCTAATAAAGAAGGGTATGGTCATGATTGTACTGAAGACCACCAACATCTGAAGATCTTCTAAGTGTTTTGGTAGCATCAGCCTAGGGGGAGTTTGTAAGGATTCCTTAAGTCTGATGCAAACCAAAACATCCAATGTCTCTCTGCAATATGCTCTAAGTATGAAGTAAGAAATGCTTCGGAAGTTTTACACAATACACTAGAAAAATACTCTAAGTGTAAAATCTTCCGAAGCCAAGACCAATATCTTACGAAGCCAAACATGAAGTCTTTCGAAGCCTCAGAGACAAAGTCTTCCGAAGCTTCAACCTATGAAGACAGATTTCTTCCGAAGACTTTTAGTATACATGCTTTATCTGATGTACTGTTCCATAAAGCTGGACACCTTTCCGCTGCATCTATGTAAAGTCACCAACTTACATGAGTTGGTGAAAAGGTCCATGCTTTTGGTAATTGTACATTGAGGTCTTGAGTCTGTAACTTTACTTTATGTACTTTATCCTTTTTGTAATAGATAAGGATGTGAGCTATGGCATGTCATAGTCACAAGGTCAAAAGACAGATATGCCTTTTGATCCTACAATTGATTTTGTTTGTGTCTAGTCAATTGTATCCAGCTGGCTTTCAAAGTATAGCAGGCTGTAGGTTGTAGTATAAGTATTCCAAGTTCTTGTATCTTTCTTTATGCTTTGTAACACTTGTAAAAGAACCTTGAGAAAGCAATATACTGCCTCCTTGAAACCCAACTCTCTTGTTCTGTCTCTTTATTTACGTGTTGTTCTTTGTATCACATTGGTTTATCCAGTTCACTGTTTGATCAAGTTTAGTTGTTCTCCTCATTGTGTTGTTGTGTTGTAATTTGTTCAAGCCCTTAACCGGTCCTGCACCCACTTTTCTTAACTTTTATTTTTACATTTTAACTTTTATATTAACCCATTACTTTTACATCTTTATAATTTAGCCCAAGACTTTTTGATTTTCAACTTTGGTCTCATAGTCTTTCATATTTTATATTTTTTTTCAATTTACGTTTCTGTATAAATTTTATCGGTTTTCACGCCGCAGCGTGCATGTATGTTTCAAC
This sequence comes from Flaveria ramosissima, assembly GCA_025215565.1. Lineage (NCBI taxonomy): Eukaryota > Viridiplantae > Streptophyta > Magnoliopsida > Asterales > Asteraceae > Flaveria > Flaveria ramosissima. The sequence goes on from CM046042.1 coordinate 2,374,869, forward strand.
GTTCTACACTTATTTTTTCTTCATTTAATGGCCTCGTTGCAGTGCGTTGATCATAGATCGACTTACTTATTGTTTTATATGTTTTACGTTTCACCTGCGTGGTAAAATGTTTTTACGTATACTTTTCGTTCGGTATTATTGTTTTTCTTTTTTATGTCTTTTTTAATATGAGTATTTTAGGTGTTGGTGATCATTGGCGATTGTGTACCATTGGTGCTAATTAACATGGTTTTACGCCCCCGCTGCAACGCGAGGGGGTAATCCTAGTTTAATATAAAGACTAACAAGCAAATAAGCATATTGATTAACACTAAACATTATTATTTTTATTCTTCTTGTTGTAAAGAAATTATTAAAACAAACACTTGAATCTTCTACAAATATAACATACAAGAACTATGATTGAACATTAACCTAAAATCTAGGAAAATAGTTAAAGATTGCAAATCTACGCACACAGACATATATACATGTGAATCAAATAAACAATTATGGATTTATAACATAGTTATTGGTTCTATGCATTCAATAACAGAACTACATTTCAATATTGAGTATGTAGTTTAGGGATGAGCATTTAGTACCCAGTACTCGTACCGGTATCCGTATTGTACCGGTACCGGTACCCAACTGGTACCGAAAATATGTATAAGGTACCGGTACCGGTACCGGTACTTGATTTTTTATATTTTGGGATCGGTACTGGCCGGTACCGGTACTGGTACTTTACCCAAAAGTCTCGTATGGTACCCGATAGTACCTGAATACAAATAGACTATTTTGAAAAATGATGAATAACATATGACAATCGAATATTAAATTTATTTGATATTTTGAAATTTTTGGTATTGGTATTGATCTTATTGGTATTTATTATTTTGGGGTGAAATTTATCACCATGAAGCAAAAACAATTTACTATTTTTTTTATTTAAGTATTTCTTCACAACTGATGAGTGGTAAGCATGTGTGAAATTGTTGATATTTAGAATGCATGGTCAAGTCTCTGTACTATTTTTGTTAAACATGTGGATGTTTTTTTATAGATTATTTTTGTTAGTTATTATAAACTTTTAGAGGTATCGGATACCAAAAATGTACTGGGTAACAGGTACAAAAACAAGTACTGGGTATCGTAACCAAACATGAACCATACAACAAGCCTAAAAAATAATGTTGTGGAGGTAACGGGTACCAAATAGGTATCGGGTACCGAAATACCGTTACCGTACCGGTACCGGTACCCATATACAAAAATCGGTACCGGTAGCGGTACTCGTTTTTTATAAAATTTCGGGATCGGGTACTTTCGGTATCGGTACCGGTTCGGTACAGGTATGGTACCGAGCTCATCCCTAATGTAGTTGTACCAGCTAACATAACACCAGAGCATGTAGCATAACACTGAATGGCTAACTCATCTTTGACCTAAATAAAATAAAGGATAAAACAATATAAAAAGGAACCTAAAATTAATACAACTGAGTTACTCATAAAACAGATGCATTAGCATTCATCATCAATTAGAAATCATAAACTCAAGAAGTACAAAATTACATCAAATGGCATGCACTGCATTTTGATTGATTGAAATCACAAACTCAAAAGGTATAAAATATTTCATTAAACACCTAGCACGCACTGTATTTTGATTGACTGAAATCACGAACTTAACAGATATAAAACATTTCATCAAACACCTGACATGCACTACATTTTAATTGATTTCAAACTCAAAAGTAAAACCTCCGGCCTAAAAACAACTACAATAACTTGAAACAAGAAATGCAATGGTCTAGAAGGCAACAACTAAACATACATTGCAGTAAAATCTATAAACCTTACCTGATGACGCAAAGAGCAACAATGATAGTGCAATCTGTTGAATATAATCACCCAAGAATGAAAGAAAAGAAAAATCAGTAATGAACACTATGATATAATCAGGTAGAAGTAATATACAAAAAGAGCAATAGAGATTCTATTTAACTTAAAGAGGAAGATCCAGCTGTATACATAATTGATTGTATACATAATAACATATTTAAAAATTCATTATTAATTGTAACTAGTATTAAGCCTCGCGCGTTGCGGCTGGTGGCGTAAAACCATGGCAAGTAGCACTAATTTCACACCACTGTCAGTGACCACCGTTAGAGACCATGATTTATTCAAATTTTCATTATTACAGTTTTGATGATTTATTTAGTTAGACATGAAATTGATTGTATACATAATTACATATTTAAAATTTCATTATTAATTGTAACTAGTATTAAACCCATTCGTTGCGGCTGGTGGCGTAAAACCATGGCAACTAGCACTAATTTCACACCACTGTTAGTGACCACCCTTAGAGACCACCGACACCGGAAAAGCTCGTGTTAAAATAGACGTAAAAATATTGAATCACATATGTGAGAACGAAATAAATAAACCGAATGAAAAGTAGACGTAAAAATATTGAACCACATATGTGAAACGTAAAACATTAAAACAAAAACTATGTCAATCTAGGATCACCCACACGTTGCGACGGGGCCGTTAAACATGAAAAGATATTTGTACCAAAGTTGAACCACACACGCACACTACGATGTGTAAGTCTCAATAGTTAGACCGAATTGTAAAATGAAAAAATGTAAAAGATTAAAAGTATAGGGGAACAAAGTTGAAAATGAAAATTTGTAAGGTTAAATTATAAAATATGTAAAAGTATTGGGTTTAAAATAAAAAAATTAAAAGAATTAAATGGTTGTACTATATGCATAATAATATGTACATTCAAGTTAGTAATTAGAATATATATAAAATAACTATAATCCTCAAATTCCACATGCGGGTTTTACCGCGAGACGAGTGAACAAACCAGGATCAGAGTCACTAGTTACTCAGAACGACACTATATGCCACATTTAACATAAAACCAAACAATGTCTAAACTTTAAAACTGTGAAGAAGCATTTTGTAAATAAACAACCCAAAGTATATAAATGCAATTTTGGCAAAACACGCGCCAACCCAACATTTAAAAACCCAAAAGTAGAAATCAAATGTCATGTCATAAATACGGGGTCTTAAAATGAATACTTGACTTGTGATGTGCTCCTACGGGCAACTCGAGTTAATGACCTAAGAATAACATACTAAAAGTGTCAACACAATGGTTGGTGAGTTCAAGAGTTTGCATTAAACATAAACAGTAATAATTGTATAACATAAGAAATGCATAGAAATAGATAGCTAGTCTATATTCATAAGTAATAACAATAGTGATTTCGTGATCGAAGCTGACTGTGTTACGTTTGTTGTCTCCCGTCACGACTTACCAGGTCGTGACGATGTTTGTGTTTAGGACAAGATTGCACCCGTTTGACCTCGAGTCGCACAGGTGGGGCTTGTCAAACCCAGTAATACTGCCCAAGATTTCCCGCTAGTTACCATTATTAACGATCCAAAAGTGTGAGGACTTTCAAGGTATAATACACTTTGTTAAACTATACACAACTTATAATAATAGTAAAGCGTTTCTAAACAAGTATGCTATCTCCCCCAAAAGAGAGTGTATAAAAGTGTGGGGCATAAACTCACCTGATGCGCAAACGAACAATAACAAAGAGCTAACGACGGATGGAAAGACAACCTGCAAAGGTTACCTAGAACATGCAAGTACATAAGTACGTGTACACAAAAGCTCAACAACCCTAGGTGCTCAATAAACACGTTGACCCAAGGTTTTGGAAGACAAGACTCATTTGACCTAGTTGACCCGTTTGACCAGTTGGTGCCATGTTAATTGAAATCTCGTTTAATCAAACATAGCAATTTATCATACATGATTATCATACAAGTTATTCACGTATTTCACATTGCAACCCTTAAATATCATCATGCTTTTCATGCTAACTTAGGTTATCATACAACACACGCAAATCAATTCATCATATTAAACATGTTCACAATTAAATTCCACTATAGTTTACACATTGGGTTTAGTCACTCACAACGTGCCATGTGAAGCCACTCACGACTACACATCCTAAACCCTGCCAATCCTACAAAGTAGGGACCTCAGATCCGCACACATGTATGATACCCATCATCATATTCCCAAATACAGTTCATACAAGTCATAACCAACTTTATAATATTCAATTTCTATGCTGCATCACAACTCATAATGCCATACTTGCACATTTTTCAAGAACATCTAAATTTTCCCATGGATTCATCAACTAACCAAATGACCCAATTATCATAATCTATCACATTAGGCATCATCCATGATCACTATAGCATGATCCTAACATCCTAATCATGATCAAATCACAAAATCACACGTTTCATATATATAAAGTTTCCTTTTCAGGAAAGTAGTATCAAAATCCATATTTTTATCAACTTCAATCCCAAATTCATCAATAACATCTCTAATCTAGTTCATAGCAATCATAAAAATCCATCTAACATATACCAATCATCATATCATGAATTCCAAGAAGAAAAAGTTTATACTTTAGGCAATGTATGAACTACATGATCAAATCATGGATTTCTTGCATAATCATCATAACCCAACATTCATACAACATAACTAACAACAAATCATCATCAAACAATCATCAATTTCAACTTTTCTTCACTAATTTCGAATTAGGGTTTAACATGGACCAAAACAATGAAAATCTTGTTAGAAACTCACCTTAAAATGTGTAAAGATGATGATTAACACTTGCTAACTCTTGAAACTAATCAAAATTGATGCTTGATTATAATATGTTTAATTAAGTTTTAATAGTATTCGAATAAGAACAACTTGATTATAATCGGCCAGATTTCTTAACTACCAAAATCACTTTCCTTTATATAATTGAAAGTGAAATGTTGTTTTTTTCCTGTAGTTTAATTATATTTTTTAATTTTATCTAAATAAATAGTTCTTTTTTGTATTTATCTTCTCAAGGTTTTAAAAGTTATTTTTACTCATAAATGTTAATTCTTGTTAATTTTGACTGTTAAACATCTATCATTAAAAGGGATAACTATATATTGATTCATATAATAACATACAGTTCTAATTTATGTTTACGTATTGCTATTGAAATTTCATTCATATTATATTGTTTCATTCATAAAACCTACATCAGATCTTTTATCCTTTATCTTTAAACCTTTCATCATCAATTGAATCACTTTTATCTGTGGGGGAAGGACGATGCAGCTAGTTTATCCTGTTGGTCGGGAACCCATTATAAAGGGGTTTTATAATAGGGACCATAACCTCTAGTCATCCTATCTCCTATCTCGTGATACGATTCCATTCGAATTGCGGGTTTTTTCTTTTGAATTTTACAAGGTAATATTTTCAAGTTACATGTACTTTAAGTAAACGAAGTTAACGTTTTTGGATGGAAATGACACTTTTCAAAACCTTAAGGAGCCAGATGCAAAAAAAATTCTTTTTTTATGAAAATGACAAATGTGACTAAACCACATGGAGAAAAACGACAATTCACTTTATAATTTATTTATTCTTAATAATTAATGAAATATTTATTGTTAATTGAAATAAATAGATTTAAATAATTACCAAACATCATATTATTATTACTATTATTATTATTATTATTATTATTATTATTATTATTATTATTATTATTATTATTATTATTATTATTATTATTATTATTATTATTATTATTATTATGATTATGATTATGATTATGATTATGATTATGATTATGATTATGATTATGATTATGATTATGATTATGATTATGATTATGATTATGATTATGATTATGATTATGATTATGATTATGATTATGATTCTGATTATGATTATGATTGATTATGATTCTGCTTCTCTTCTGCTTATGCTTATGCTTCTGCTTATGATTATG
>CM046042.1:2385770-2453270 GCA_025215565.1 Flaveria ramosissima
ATAATTTGGTTTAAGGTGTTACTCATCATTTTATCTTAACGATGCAAACTAATGACAGTTATAAAAAAAATACCAAAACTAAAATAAATCATATACTCAAAGGTTGTATAATGTAATTGTAAAGATAAATATTAAAAGATAAATTTAGTTATAGAGATAAAATTCAAATTCTGTAATTTACTCTAGAAATTATTATGGTAATTTATAAGATTAATATTGAAAAACTCAAACTTTTGTATAAAAAAAGTTACTATAAAAGTTTCGGATAAGTAATAAGTTAAAAAGTTACCAAAAATAGAACGTTTATCTTTTAAATAACAACAACAAAAATATGATAAGAAAAAAAAATTTCATGTTTTTAGTGGCAATGAAGTAGACATAACAAAGCATTGATCGTGCAACCAGTGAATATTTTGTCCGTTAGAGCACACACCCACCCACCCTCCATCTGTCAAAATCCCCCCACACACACACACACACACACACACACAATGCAAAATTCCGATCACCGGAGATGGTAGATGGGTAAAACAACCAGGTGGATCCGTTCACTTTTCGGGTCAAAAAAGGCCTCTTCGTCTTCAACCGGGTCGGGTACTCTAAAGCAACATAAGCCTCATGGATCGTACACTGAACCGTTGGATGCTAACAAGCACGCGATAGCGGTGGCAGCCGCTACGGCTGCGGTGGCGGAGGCGGCGCTTGCGGCGGCGCATGCGGCGGCGGAGGTGGTGAGGTTAACTGCTTCCGGCGGGAGTCGGGGGTATTATGACGTGGACCGGCGGAGAGCGGCGGCGGCGGTCAAGATACAGTCAGGTTTCCGGGGCTACCTGGTATGTTAGCACCACCACATTGTAGAAATATTTCTTTTCTAATCTGAGATTATTTCACTTTTACATTGATTTTTGGTTAAGAATTAAAGTGTTTGGTGTTTGGGTTTCTATAAATGACATTTACTAAACAAAATCTTACCAGCTTTCAGGTTGGTGTTACATGTCTACTAAAATGACATTCGTATAACACCCAATACTCAAACCCTCAAACGCATTGCAATTCTAACCAGAAAAACATCTAAATGATCTCCAATTAAAAAAATAAATAAATAAAAACAAAAAAAGAAAGAAGTTTAGATAATTGAGGGTGAATTTACTTATATACCCATGAATGGTGTCGGTGGTTGGAATACGTTTAATTGGAGTAATGGGTAGTGGTCGGTTTTGTTTTTTGATTTTGTAATTGATGACACTGAGTGTGGTGTCAATTTTGTTTTCGACCACAAATGTTCTTTTCCTCACATGGGTCGTCGTTGTTGGAATTGATTGACCAAATTATTTTTCTTCACTCTTATTGAACCACGTAAGTAGAATTAGAGGTTTAGGTGGATTGTACTTTGATGGATAAATTCATTCACTAATAACAAGATACAAATTATGAACGGAGGAGGGGTGGGGAATACCCGGTCCTATCAACCCTCGAACCCGGTAACAAAAAGCACCCTCAACAAGTGGAAATTCACCGATACTTTTGCCCCCATTTTACCGTTACCTTATTCATTGGTACTCACTGGGGAATTATAAACTGTGACAACACTCTCAAAACGAGAAAAATTTGAGAAAAACTAAGGGAAAAAAACTGATGTGACGTTTATGCGTCAAACGCGAAAAACTGGGAAAATGGGAAGGCTTCCTCTCCCCAAAGTGAATGTAAACTATTATATTGTGATATAGTCCATTACTCTTTACTCTTACGTACTCGTTTGTTTTTCCCTTTAACATGGAAATCTTTGATAGTAAGAAGTGAGGTTTTAAATTTTGTAAGATTGCAAAAATAAATGATTAAAAAATGAGCTATTCTTGATAAAATTACGGTGTGCAAGGCTTCACACGGGTATACGTATCCATTTATGAGGTGATGTATTGAATATTACCCTTTGCAATTTTCTTAAATTCATCCCGTTGGAACTTAAAGGTCTAATTAAATATTGAATACTGTAACCCTTAGAAATCTTTTTAGTAAGCAGTTCTATATTGAGTTCCTATCCCATTAAGTTCTGAATAATTCTCATGTTAACTTTGAGGTTTTTTTTTCTCTTTACATTGCATAGTTGGTTTACCGTCTTTTTGTTGTTTATTAACTTTTTTTTTGTTTCCAACGTACACACATTCTCTATTCTACGTCATTTTACTTTAAAATTATCACATCTGCATTCTATAGGATTTAAACACATAATATTTTATTTGAGTAGTACATTACTTTACCATCAGAATATTCCACTAGATACCGCTAGTTATTAACTAACAACTAATAAGTGTTGTTGGTCTAGAATTGTTATATTAACGCAAGATTACACCAAAAATTTGAAGACAACATACCTTGGCTCTAAGAATGTCATTATGAACAAAATCACAGCAAAGATACATAACCCCCTATTTATAGTACAATTATACTAATCCTAATACAAATCAAACACTATTATCTAATCAATTAAATATACAAACTAACTCCTAGTCTAATACAAAACCAAAATAGTAATAAACTAATATTTATATATATATATATATATATATATATATATATATATATATAATATATATATATATATATCTTGGTTTTAAAAAGCGTTAGGCGCTCTGAGGCGTTTAAGTCTGAAAAGACGAGGACTATGTGTGAGGCATGAGGTGAGAGCCTCACGTATGCGAGGCGTTGTTCTATGTACCACAAAATAAGCTATACGTACAACAAAAGTTGAATTTGTCTAAGCTTTTTACATTGGTTTCTTTTACCATGTAAATCATTCATAATCTCATCATCCCTTTGGTTATTTCTACCTTATCATCCTTTACGGACCCCAATCTAGACCAATGTTGATCAAATTTGACCTAGATGTGCATGAGGCGCCGCCTCAAAGCCTTGAGGCGTTTTCCTGATCGCCTCTAGAGCCTCATGCCTTAAGCGCGCCTCAGGCGCTATTTTAAACCAAGATATATATATATATATATATCATACCTTTGAAACTCAATTGATAACACCAACTTTCACATGAGATCTGTTTCAACCCACGACTTCTCGGTTCAACCATTCTAGCTTTTATAATCAAGATTTAACACCTTCAAGTGCAATATGTTCCTTTTAATAGAATTAAATACTCATTTATATCATGACTTAACAACAGAAAAAATATTTCCCCAACACAAAACAAACATATAATCTATAGGTATATTTCCTACAATATTTCCTGACTTTGCTACTGATTGTTGTTGGCATATGTAGGCTAGGAGAGCACTAAGGGCCCTTAAAGGATTGGTAAAACTTCAGGCTCTCGTTAGAGGCCGCATCGTGCGAAAACAAAGTGCAGACATGCTTAGGCGTATGCAGGCCATGGCTCGGGTCCAGGCTCGAGTCTGCGCTACTCGGGCTTCCATTTCAGCCTCACCGCGCTCAAGCACTAGGTCCACAAACTCACACACTCGACCTGTAAGTGTCCGCTATTCGTTTTGACCCGCTCATTTTGTCACATCTACTTGTTTAATAATAATATGTCATTCTTTTGCTTGTGATTACAGAAATCTACTGGTGCGAAAGTCCCCTTAATAGATGAACAGTTAAGAGCGCTGAATTGGTTAGAAAACTGGATGGAGAATACATCTTGGAGCAGTAAACAATCTCGGCCCGACGATGATAGAAGTGACAAAGTTCTTGAAGTTGATACTTGGAAGCCTCGTCTTAACCCGAGCCCAAGTAGCAACTCGACCCACGACTCAAGTTCCACACCCACAAAACCATGGAACCCGGTCTCCAGACAGGTCTCCCGGCAAGTGTTACCATTGGGTTCGATGATCCGTCAAGAAGCCGAGAAAAAAGTATCAACAGCCGAGAACACCCCTCGGAATCGTTCCCCTGCTTCTAGGCCCGGAAGTAGTCATAAAAGAAGTCCTTTTAGGGAATACTCGCGAAGCGTATTTGGTGACTACCCGAGTTATCCAAACTACATGGCTAACACAGAGTCATCACGGGCTAAACTACGGTCCCAGAGCGCTCCAAGACAAAGGACTCGGTTTGAAAAATCGGGGTCTACTAGACGGCTTTGGGATTATTCGGATACTGTCTCGGAGAGAGGTTTTCGACGGTAGATTTGGTGGCGATTTGAACTCTAAAACTAGTTATTGAATTGCAAAAATGAAGTTTGTTTTGTTGTTTTTATGTATTTAGTGTTTGTGCCATTTAAACTCAATCGGTCACACGCATTTTATGGTACTGTTTTTAAGGGTGTGACCTATAGTAAATTCTAGTGGAAATGTTGAGTGAAACAATATAGGTAAGTAGCCTGAATTGTGGATTTGTGTGAGTAACATTCTTTATTGTTGTGTTTCACAATATTATGTGGCAAAGTGATGCCAGCCTATCAGTGATGATTTGATTATCACTCCATTACATCAAATATTCGATGTAAATTAAATAGGAAGTTTTGTTTATGAGAGGAGGTTATTGTAGCTAACAAACAATATTTTTTATGTGCACCGTACAACTCCTTTTCAGCTCTTGGATGTGGGTGAGAGACCTCCAGATGGATGGACTTAGGTGGAAAATTGAGAGAAATAGAGTTCACAACAAGTAGCATCAAAATTAAGATTGATAACTTTAAGTGTTGGTTTTGTAGTGAGTGGTCAAATGAGTTTTTGTTAGAGGTCAATAATTGTTGATCTGTATTTGTGCAAAGGGGTGTTTTGTAAATGTCGTGTGTTAGTTAGTTACAAGTCGTTAGTGAAGGTTAACCAAGGGGATTAACTATAATAAGAGGATCAGAGAGAGAGAGTAGTCATCTTCTCAATTCCTTTCCATTTTTCATTCAGTGTAAGTCAAGTTCTAATTCAAAGTAATATCAGTGGTTGTTCTCTTTAATCTTTCGGTTTCTTCTTGTGTGATTGTTCGATTATCATTCACAATAACTTTGGTCTTATGGCTGCTAATGATAATGTAAAATGGAACAATTGGACTCCTAGGAAAAAACCAAGAAGAGGCATACAAATCCCATAATCTCAAACATCTTGTGCCCTCTTTCCGGAATCCCACAATCATTTATTAACAGCATGTCCTATCTTATACCCCATCTATGAACCGCTATTAGCCAATGGTTGTAAATTCAGTCTACATAAACTTTCTCTTTATCCAAGCTATCATCACGATGGCTTGTTGGAGTATTTGGAAAGCAAGAAACGAGTAGCTATATAACGACAAACCTACTTCGGTGAAAGTTTACTTGGTGCAACAAAGACAATGTCATATTTATGGATTAAGAATCGATCTCACACGATAAAAGTTGATCGACTCAAATAAGGCTCTCAATTTTTAGTGTGTAATGATAATGTGTTTCATTATTTCTTCGGTGGCATGTATTTTTTAGCCCCTAGCTAGTGTTTAAAGAATTTCTATATTGTTGTTCAAAACAGAAAAATAACTAAGGCATGATTTATCTGCATTTATTATTATATCTCTTGCATCCGGTCACAAAAAATTTAACAGATGAATAGTAGTTGTGAAATACAACAGTGAGAAGTTAGTCCATATAATTCGTTCTTATTTGAAATAATGGGATAGCGTGCTAAATTACATAAAAATCATTTTTTTTCTCAAGTTATATGGAATTAATTAGTATACAGATTGAATGCTCGTATGTTGAAAATTAACACGTCGCTATAAGATTTGGTTATTAAGAGCTATATTCATGACTTCATTTGTTCTTTTTTTATTGCCTTTGTTCTTCCTAGTGCAACCAAAAAACTTTGAGAAGCAACTGAGACACTGTAAGTCAAGAGTTAAATTTGGAGGTACACAGCACCATTCTCGTTTCAAACAACAATTTGTATGATGTCGTTTCAAACTACAATTTCTATTATACTATGTAATTGTGTGTATGCCCCTTTCGAAACATTGGTTTTCTTATTTTGCGGTTTTGCCCGTCAATAACATGCACACACGACAAAAAAAGAAGTAAAATGCTCATATAGAAGAAATGTTGCATTTAGAAAGAAGCCACTTAGCAATAGTTCCTATGTAAGAGTAGAAGGTAAGCCTGAGGAAGAATCTGTGATATCAATATCCCTCACACCAGCAACAATTGATGACGATGAGGTTGTTTGCTTGTCACTTGTTTCCTCAAAATCATTGGATGATTCTTCAACTACGGATCCCTTCTGTTTGAACTCTTTCACTTTACGGAATTCATCATAGTGTGCCCGTCTGTGCTCTGCAAACCTTGCACTCTTGCCCATTTCACCATCTGACCCATAAATTACAATAGCCATAATGGGTAAAATACATTCAAATGCTTACAATATCCTAAATTATTTTTGTATTTAAAGAAATCATATTATTATTTTGATACGATGAAAGTCAAGGATGTTGAGTCGATATATTCATGATGCAAGACACATGAAGGAATAATTTATGAAAGAAGGATAAAGGAAGAACCTTCATCTTGATCCATAGCCTCTGCTTCGTCGTCCGATGTTGTCCAGCCAGAGCAATGAGAGTTATTGTGATTACTAGAAGAGGCAACCTCATTCAATGCAAAACGAACGGCTTCCGCATCCACAGTACTCCTATCTCCTTCTAGACTAGAATTCCGTATAGGAGATAATGATCCTACAAGTTACGGGTTATTGGGCATGATAGTTTACAGGCCAAAACAAGTTTACGTGTCCAATCATTAGAGATAAAAATAAAACATAAATGCAAATCAATCTACTCATACGTAAATGGTTTGATATCACCACTCTAAGGGATGTATATATATATAATGTATGCATGGGGGTGAGTTCATATGAAAACCGCTAAATTTTTAAGAACCATTAGGAACCATTTTATATTTAGAGCAATTTAAATGTTATAGTTTGTTCCTGCTGAATAGAGTGAATAAAATGGTTTTTAATGGTTCCTGAAATTAAATGATTCTCATTTGAATCCACAAGCATACACACACACACAAGGTAGAAAAAGTTGTAATAAAACAATGAAATAAAATGCACTCAAGTCATGGGGGGAAGTATATATCTACATACCATCAGAATCAACCATAGGATGATATGGAGTCTTTGGTTCAGTAATTTTCTTCCTTACAGGCTTATTTGCTTCAATTTCCCCAAGGTTGGCCTCATCCCATCTCACGCCTCTCCTACGGCTTCAAGATCATATAGAAATAACAAATCAACGTTTTTTAAAGAAACAAATTCTGAAGTGACAACACCAAAACTCATAGGAAATATAATGGCATATAAAATGGATGGCATGCTTAAGGTAACTGCACCTCATATAACATGATTTAAATAGGACAGGAAATGAAGAAAGCTCCAGTTTTAAAAATGACAATTTTCATGCTAGAGGTGGGCAATCTGTGTAACAGTTTGTTTGTCATGTGGTCTCACTTTTTTTATTGTTTTAAAGGGCTTTTTCTACACCACGTGTCCACCATGGGACTTGAACCCTCAACCTTATGGGGAGGAACACCTTGATACCATTGGGTTACAAGCCCTTGGTTCATGTAGGCTCATTTAGTATATCAATAGGGTACATGGTTTTATTAAATACTTTCAAGTAGCATGCTATACTATATTGCTTTCATAAGCATAGAAGCCAGACGCCTAGACGGTCTTCACATACAACAAAATTTATCACTTTGGAGAACAGGAATATTAATTATGGTTGTTTTATTCTCCTAGAATGCAGAGTGATCAATCATTCAAACATTAACATGCAGAAACGTTAATTCGTATATTTTATTCATCAAGTTAAAGGTTATTAAAACTTATTCATTAGAACAACAAACTCATTCTCCAGAAGGGGCAACACTACTACTATGCTAAATCTCTTCAATTCTATACATGAAAGCGATGATTCTATGAACTCACTTATTTAGGACAGTCTGATCATCAGAATCAGACATTAATGGCTGCATGAATATTATCCCATAAGGGATTGAGCTCTAAAACTTACTCCCACAAGTGAAGACTCATGATACCATTCACCCTGTAAGCACACACTTACAGCTATCTTCTCGCACCACGTTCTTGAAATTTGGAAGGACACTTGAACATTCTGCGGGTATTAACAGACTGGTTTTGAATATTAAATCAACTTTAAAACGAAAACTTGCTTGGAATTCTTCAAAATCACTTCTTTGCATCTCTTTTCCTCTTAGCTCACAGGAAAATTTTTCACCAATCAATCACCAACATGACAAATTCCATCTCCAAACTCATGTAACGCCATTACGGTGACCATTCCGAAACCACCATCAAAGCTGCTACCAGCCCACAGTATATCTATCTGATCTTAAAAACACGAATCCTAGCAACCTACATCCATGTTGATACCTCCCTTCAAGAAAGTAATCTGGCAGAAAACTTGAAATTGTCAAGCACGGTGTCAGCCCACAAGAACCATGATTTCATGTGAAACGATGGTTATAGAAGTGAGGAAAAATGAGGCATTGCATCTCATCTTAACAAGCGAAAGGTATAAATAGGAGATTCTGGGGGAACTTACAAAATTATGCCTTCCACAGGATGTACACTGGAAACTGGGAAATTGCATTACAGTTGTTTGCACTGTACAAGATGTGGTGATCAGTGGCGGAGCTTGAATATCCCCGTAGGGTAAGCGGGGGCAAATTTAATTTTTTTAGGGGGGGCGAACTCGATATTTATATAAAAATTTACACTACCGGACCAAAAATTTACACTAACGGACTAAAATTTAACACTACCGACGAAAAAAAGAGGGGGGGTCCGCCTCCTAAATCCTCCGCCCCTGTGTGGTGTATCGACGCCTAAATAATTCAAGTAATTTCTTTTTATTCCTTCTATGTTTCTTGTCTGGATTTTTCTTTGATTTGGGTTTCTGAAATAGTTATTATTTTCATGGCATAAAATAGATACTCCCATAGGACATTTATAAAACTCAGTATACGGGGACATGCTTTCCTTCTTCAGTGGAGACCAACCAGGAAGGTACACACTCGTCATTCTAGGTGATGCTTACTCAGATTTTTGTTATTTTAGACATCAGCTACCCGAACACCAAAACATTCCTTTACATACAAGAATTACTATATTCCGATTTCCGAGCAAAAGCCAAACAACCTCATAAAACAAAAAGACAGAAACCAACATATAAAGACACAAAATCAGACCCAAATGTCAATAGACCGTACCTCATCTGTCCTATCCTTCAGCTTCTGAAATTGCCAAAAATTGTGTTGTTCAAGCAGCTGGGTTGCTGAAACAAAAAAAGAAAAGGATGAACCTACCCCTCAGTATTTTCTCACGTTTCTTAGTTTTCAAGGCAATGAAGATATAGAAAATCACTGAATAACATGTGCACCGTGCACTTAGTCATGTCAACATGTTCAAAATAATAAAAAGGATATATATAGGCATAATTTAGGAACTCATCATAAAAGATAACGCACATGAACGTCTAAGCAATAGGCAAGAATGCATACGCGAAGATGGATGTAGGCTTCTATAATTCTAGTTTCATTATACTAAATTGTAAGTTGGAAAACTAGTTTCAAAATTCAATTTGATTGAAAAGATGTACACAACAAACGACACAAGAAACTAATTACAAAATTCTTCATGGGTTTCACTATATTTTGAGTTTCAAGCTCAGATGGATCACTAACATTATATCTTATGCCACCACCAATAAACCTAAAAACTGTCTCAAAAAACACATCTCCATTCTTGAGAGCTTCCAGTAGCCATCAAAAATCCAATCAGTGAAAACCAAAAGGCCCCCCTATATGTAGACATGACTCCTAAATCCTAATAATCCATTTCCCTAATTCAAAGCTCAATTGCATAAATAGATTATCAATTTATCACTACATGCCTATATAGTAAGCTTGTAGATCTTTTTGAGGTACAGAATCAAAAGCAAAACAAAAGCTCGTACATAAACCTAACTCGGTAAAGAAAAAGAAACAACTTGTAAACCGATGCTAAATTGAAAATTAAACAATAAATAGCAGCAACGGAAATGGATTTGTGTAGAAGCTTATATCGATCAGCAATGGAAATCATTAGCAGAAACTAGAATAATAATAATTATTATTATTATTAAAATTTGAGTTACCTCCAACCATACCACACAAAAATTGTGGAATATTGGGCGTAATATACATCCGATTGTCGTTGAAGTCAAACATATCAGAATCTAAGGGGTTAACGAAGGTAACAATTAGGTAAAAACATATGAATGTAACAAGTTGGTTTACCTACGAGAGAGAAATGATACTCCGGCGACAAGACGATACGATAAAGCTTTTCTTTTTCCGTCGTGGGTGGTTTAGGGAAGAAGGATGTTTGGTATAAATTCCTCTTTTTATTAATACTAGCTTCTCTACGTTTTCACTTTTGACCTCAAAATAAATTAGTTTTTTTTTTCTTTTTTAAATATTTGATCAAAGTTGTATATCAAAAGTTGTTTAGGTTTAAGTTCTTGTATGTGTAAGATTTGAATAATAAAAAAGCAATCTAAGACTAAAATCAAAATGTTAAAGATTAAACCTTAAAGGTAAATGTAAAAAGTCAAACCGTAAAATCTAAACCCAAAAGCTAAAGGTTAAACTGTAAAAGGTTAAACTGTAAAAGCTAAATCCTATGTCTAGATGCTAAAAACAAAATGCTATATCATAAAATCTAAATCTTAATGCTAAGTGCTAAAAACTAAACCATAAGGGGGCGTTTGGTATGCAGGAAGTCAATGAAATTGAAATCTGAATTTCATTGGTCATTGTGTTTGGTTGGTAGGAATTCGTTATAATTAGAATTTGAATTACATTCTTAACGTGTTAGTTGAGAAATGAATTGGAATTGGAATTGTAATTAATTTACTCAAATTCCTTTATATGAAGGATTTCAAAATCCTTTCAAATATTAAAAGATTTCAAATTCCACCGACCCCGTCTCCACCGCCCTGCCCACCGCCAACCGACACTACCGACAACCCCGACTGCCGATCGCCGCCATCGTCCGCCGACCGCCGTCGTCCACCCCCGACCACCGACCGCCTTCGACCGCCGATTGTCACCCGTCGCCAACAGACTGTCGCCTCCCGACCGCCACAAACGCCGCACAACCCCAACGCCAACCATCGTTTGCCCCGACCACCGACCGCCGCTACCCTATCCATCGACTGTCGCCGGCCGATGTTGCCGAACCGTGTCTCAACGACGGGCGTTATCGGTTGGTGGCCGCAATGGAGTACGGTTGGTTTCTGGCAACGGGCGCGGTTGGTGATCGCGATCGATTGTCGGTAGTGGCGGTCGGTGGTATGTGGCGGCGATGATCGGTGGTTATTGAGGTGGTGGCGGTTTGCAACGTGTGATAAATTCCAATTTCTTTATAAGGGTTTTGTCACTAGAAATGCATTTGGAATTTAATTCCCTTTATAGATTCCAATTCCTTTAAATCTGAATCCTTTGAAAAATATTGACTTCCAAATATAATTCCTTAGAATTCCAATTCCAATAACTTTTGCAAACCAAATGCCCTCTAAGAGTTAAGTATTAAAACTAAATGTTGAACGCTAAAAGCTAAAAGGTAAACACTAAAAGTAAAGCAAACCTTAAAAATTGAACACCAAAAACTAAACCTTAAAGTTACAAACTTTAAAACAAAACTCTAAAAGTGAAACCTTAGAATTAAAAAGAAAAACAAGTAAAGTATAACATGTATATAAACAAGACAACAAAGATCAAGGGTTAGTGCATTAAGCCCTATTTACATGAGGTCGCATAACTTGCAATATACTTGTATATACAACGTAATGTTTCTTTTAGCCACTTCATATGCTATATACAACCTTATGACTCTTTAGGTAATTTAATGGATCATTTACAAATTTAACTTTATTTATAAATCGAGTGGCTCGTATACGCTTTATGACTCTATTAACAACTATAAACTACTGATTTTTAACATTCCACACATCACATATTGCCTTCCTTTGCGTGTCTTCTTTAATTTTTGTAGCTTTTGTTTGATTCATATGGCTTTATTGTACAAGCTATGATCCCAAGTAAAAAGATGGTAGAAATATACTTTTTCTAACTTGAAATAAATTAGAAGTGGGAGATGCATTAATCGAAAAATGACTCTTCTCTTGACCTGACTTTCCTTAGTGCTTTTATATATGGTAGGTAATTCATTCAAACTCGTTCCATTTATAGATACTTAATGGGTGGGAAAACTCTTTCGTTTTATCATTTTATTCTTATTTTACTTTTATTATAAAAGATATAGATAAATAGTAACATTATTAAACTCATAATATACATCTAGAAAAATATTAGTATTATAGTTATTATAAATATAAAGATATATATATATAAGTTATATACTCAAATATTTAAATAAAATAATACTTAAATAGTATTTAGTTATAAAAATATAATTATTAAATATATATTTCAATGTCAATTTATATTATTATAAATAAAATAAAGTTTTATTGAAGTAAATTAAATAATATCACATTATTAAATAACGTGTATTAAATAATACAATAATTAGAAAAAGTTAATTAAGTGGGGGCAAAAGTGGAAATATTGTATAAAGCACTTGTACTCTATCAGTAAAATATTGTATAGGTGTCTTACACTTTAAATGAAATTACCATCTTAGAGCATTCACAACCCATTCCCTAAATATATGTGAGTGTATTCCCTATATTATATGGTATGGTTATAAGTGGTTGTGAATGAAGGATATGATAAATTTACTGTTCGATCTGTATTTTTGGGAAACACTATTCAAAACCCTATAATATTTTTAATATATTTTAAGTGGTTATGAGAGAGAAAAAGTAATGATAAAGTAAAAAAAGAGATGACAAATAGTGATTTTTAGTGTAATTATATAGATAAAGATGAGAAATGGGTTGTGAAAAGTAGTGATTTTTAGTGTAATTTTATTCTTCTAATATGTATTATATAGTATATATATATATATATATATATATATATATATATATATATATATATATATATATATATATACACTATATAAGTATATATAAAGTATTTGAAAGGGGTATTTTAAAATACCATAAAATTAAAAACACTTGTTATATTCAATGCATATGATACAACCACTTTTTAGGGTAAAATAGTATTTATAACATTATTTACAAATTACCACTTACAATTAGTTACATAATAATCTTACACTTACTAACACTTGCATAAAATTTTATATTTTCTGCCCATAAACCAAAAAACTTAATATGTTTTAATATTTCAGCTATATTTTTTAATCTATCACATTTAAACACGTTTTGAGACTATAACTTGACGTGTGTTTTTTTAAACGTTTTGTTGTAAACTTTTTGCTGAACAGATCTGTATTTTGTGAGATACAATAATTTAATGCATATATGTACAAGTAATCATGCAGAACCCATTTATTTGGTGTTTTTTAAATTTGAACTTAGAAAAAACATAATAGACTTTAGTAAAACTACTACAAGAATAACAAAATATTAAATGCACGTGCCAGATGTAAAATGACACCCACCGGATTGTGCGGGCACCCTTCTAGTATAATTTAAAGATGAACGTTTCTTTTCGAATTATAAAAAAATCATTTGTTTACTTTCAGAATCATTTTTCTATTTCTATAATATTTTTATTTAGAAAGTTTTATAAAATAAACTTTCTTATTTAAAAATCATTTTTTACTTTTTTAAAACGTTCTTTTAACTTTTTTTTTAGTTTTCAAATAACTCTTTTAATTTATAAAACAAATGCAATAACTTTGGGTCACAAAAAATGAGCAATTTTTTTAATCCAAAAAAAGATATGCGATATTTACATTACTTTCAAACCAGTTTATTATTTTCATTTTTTGTATTTTTGATTTTTTTTGTCATGAAATTGATATATTATATTGTTTTTTTAGTTTTGATTTATTATATAGGTTAACCCATTTATATAGGTTAACCCATTTATTAATTCATTATTGTGTATGCATTAAATATATAGGTTAACCCATTTATGTGTGTGTTGATTTATGTATGGTTGCAGGTACAAACATTATACTTGGTCAATTTATGAAATTGACCAAGTGTAAGAAACATCTACGGATGAACATTTTGTTCTTCCATAGATATAGTTCTTACAAGTAACTATACATCCGAAGATCCTCTGCGGATGAACAACCAGAAGTGAAGAACAAGTTTCCTTCGGAAGAACAAATCTTCTACGGAAGAACAAATCATCTACTGAAGACACTATTCCTGCGGAGTCCAAACACTTGTATAATACAAGTGTAACAAGTCAACAAGGCAGTTATGCGAATCCCGAGAAATCCGATGATTCCTTAACTGAAACAAATCAAATTCCAAGAGATCCGGTGTTTCCTATAACTGAAACATCATTGTCTATATATATATGGATCCTAGGTTTCGATTTAAGGACGATTGTTTAGATGATTGATTGATCGACAACAGCAATAGCAATACGACAATCATTTCAAAATCTCTCAATCAAACCCTAGCAGCCGTCACATCATAACATACTTTGATATCATTCATTCATTATATTTGTAATCATTAACATGTTCTAATGAAATACTTATTAATCATTAATTGTGTTTTGCAGTGTTGTTAAGACCGGATCGGACCGGCCGGTCCGACCGGTTTGGCTGGGATTCGGCGCCTGGTCCGGTCTGGTCAGGGGGTATTCGTTTTTTGTAGGTTGAACCGGCCGGTTCTTCCCGAGTCTGCGGTCGGGCCGGGAAAACCGGACCGGTTCGGACCGGAATCCATTTTTTTTTTAGTTTTTTAGTTTTATGGGTAAAAACGTGGTGTTAAACCATAAATCAAGAGCAAAAAAGCAAAAACCGGCTTCACGCGGACCCGGTTTATTTCGAACGACATTCGTGTCCGCATGTCGTGCGTGGGCGACCCAAATTTTCCAGCCAGAAACCCGTTTTTGCACCCCCCCGCACGCGGGTAGGTCATGGTGTAAAAGGTATCATAAAGACATTCAATACCTTTCACCTTGTTATCACATATAAACACATAATGTTTTATTTGTCACACCAATGTGGGATAAGGATGTTAGATTCTTAGAGAGACTCCCTTTACACCCTTATTTCCAACATATATTTAATTACATATATAAATATAATTAAAATATAGTTAAATCCGGTCCAACCGGTCCGACCGATCCGACCACCAAACCAGTAAGGCGTCTGGTTTGACGTCCGATCCGGTTCTGAAAACATTGGTGTTTTGTTGAGTGTGTTCTTGAACATTTATTGATATTTAAAGTTATTTCAAACAATTAAACCAAATCAATGTTGATTCCGCAAACGTTGACTTGCCATCAACCGACACTGATAATTCTTGTTTGCGATCCTTGGATTCACAGGTGGTATCAGAGCCAAGTGCTCATTGATCTAGATTGATTGATCTACCAGTGTCAGTTGTGTTTAATTGATTTTAATTTCGTAGATTTGTCAGTTCTTACTGATTAGATCTACTGTTGTCGTTTAACCGCAATCGAATAGCAGATCTTGTTGATCATTCTCATCAATTAACATCATGAGCAACTTCAGTGGATCATCTTACCAACCACCAAAGTTGGAAACAAAAGCAGACTTCAAGTCATGGAAAATCAAGTTTAGGAATCATGTAAACTATACTGATTCTGACTTATGGGTCTCCATCACTGAAGGTCCTTATATTCCACCCACTCTTGGGCCGGATTATAACGACAAAAATCAACCAATCAGTACCAAAGATCTATCACCTGATGATGTCAAAAAGGTCAAAGTTGATATCAAAGCATACAGTTTGCTTAGTATGGCTTTACCTGAAGAGATATTGATCAGGTGTGAGAACTACAAAACAGCACACTCCTTGTGGAAGATACTTCATACTCTCTGCGAAGGGAGTGATGAGATCAGAAGCATAAGGAGAGACACCCTCAGGTCACAATATGAAACATTTCATCATATTGAGGGTTAATCAATTGCTCAACAACTTCATAGATTCATGCAGTTGGTAACTGAGATGAATATTCTGGAGTTGAAATATACCAGTGAGGAATTAAACAAGAAAATGCTCCACACTTTGCCAGAAAGTTGGAACCAAACTGTATCCATGTTCAAGAACACTATAGATCTGAAGTCAACTGGTCTAGATACTCTGGTTGCAAAAGTGGAAGCTCTTGAAATGGACGAAAATCAAGAAACAAGAGTGTGAGAACTCATGTCTCACCCTATCACTTCAAAGAAACAAATAATGTTGGAAGTGCATTTATTTCAAACAATGAAAGTGATAACTCTTGTGCTAGGAGTGATGATGAGGAGGAAGTTAGCTTTTATGCTTCTAAACCCTCAAAGAAATCATCTCAAGATATGAATCAAAAGAATAAAGGAAGAACTGCTGATAGAAGATACAACTGCAGCAACAGCTAAGTCTTCATATTCAACCAATCAGTCAGAACCAATTACTGTGATATTGGATTCTGAAGAACAAAGAGCAGCCTTTGCAGCTTTTAGTTCTAGTTTTCAAGCATATCTGGGAAGCTCTCTAACGTCAGCAAATATCTGCCAACAAGACTTAGAAGAACTACCTCCTGATGTAGTGGAAGAAATGGACCTACAATGCTAGATGGCAATGATTGCTTATAGAGCAAAGCAATATCTCAGGAGAATTAAGAACTTGGCATCAGCAAGTAAAACATCAAAGATTGGTGTTGACAAATCAAAGGTAAGATGCTTCAAGTGCAATCTCTATGGACATTTCTCCAGAGAATGCAATCAACAGTCATATCCGGAGATGAGACAACATCAGCAGCATCAGCAACATCAGATTCAACCTCATCACAATCAAATTCTCAAAGACCTCTACACAGACAATCTCAACTGATCAATGCATCCCCACCAGCCACCAATGAATCAGCTGGACCTAGTAACTCAAAGGAGTCAGGGCTGATCATACTTCAAGATGGAACGTGTGACTAGAGTGTGTATGAAAAAGAAGTCTTGGAAGAGAATCAAGCATTGATGGCCCATATGGATTAAACAGTTCCTCCAACGGCAAGAGAGGTAAAAGAAAGGTTGTGTTCATCAACATGTGTGGAGGAAGTTGAACGCTATAGAGTCCATGCTCAACAGTTGGCTGAAAAAGTAAAAGAAACTATGATTTTGAATGAATCCCTTAGAGAACATAAACTGTATCAAATCAAAATTAACTCTTTGCAAAAGGATTTAGAAAATTTTTTCTGAAAACTATAGCCTAAAAGCCCAAGTTGAGCATCTGACCACTTCCTTAACAAAATCCATGACTGATCATGCGTCAACTGAAGTGAAACTTCAGAAGTTTCAATTATCATCTCAGCAATTTGAGAAATTACTAAATTCTCATATTGAATCAAAGAAAAGGTCTGGGTTGGGTTATAATGTTGTTGCACCACCTATAAATGATAATTACACACCTTTACCTACAACAATGACCAACACTCTGTCAAATCATTTTGTGCCTAGCACCAAGTTTGAAAAGGAATCAACTCAAATCAAAATTAACAATGAAGCTGAGGTGAGTGATACTGAATCCTCTGAATCAGAATCTTTAAATCAAAATGATTCAGAATTTGATTATGATAATTGTGATGACTTGGATGATTCTGATGAACATGATGTTGATCATATAACCACTGGTAAGAATGTTCATATTAAAAAAAATATTCCAAAAGTGCTTGAAGAAACAAAGTTTCCATACCCTCCTAAACAAAAAAAACATGCTGAAGACCATTTGCAAGAGAATAGCTCAATTGAATGAAGGTCTTCAAGAACTAAGTCAGCAACAAGACTCTTCCAAGAAATTGAACGATGAATCTGCTATCACCGAGGAAAGAGAGAGATCCAAGTAAAAAGGAAAGAAAAAGTTATCAGCAGATCATCAACGGAAAAAAAAAACTTCAGCAGATGATCTACGGAAGAGGAATTCGGTAACAATCAATCAGAAGATACATAAAGTTAAAGAGAAGAAGCACATCCAAAGCTGAAGAAGAAAGAAAAACATCAAAAGTCAGCAAACCATAAAAATGATTCTGGAAAAGAATCAGATGAAAAATATTGCAAATGGTGTGACATGAGAAATCACAATACTGAAGAATGTTACTTCAGTAGCTACTGTTCTATTTGCAATATGAACAATCACATGACAGCTGAATGTTACTTCAACAAACATTGTGCCATCTGCAACAAAAATAATCATTCCACTCAGGAATGTTATTTCAACAAAAAGAACAAAACAAAAGGCACAAAGAAGAAAGAGTCAGATAAGTTTGAATCGGATACTCAATCTACTGACTGTGAAAAAGGTTCAAAACTGAAGAAGCCTGATCTGAAATCAAAGTCAAAATCAAAGGACAAAATATCATCAAGTGCTCATCCATTGAAGAAAAGAACAACTGGTCAGCAGTCAAAAACACCCCACAAAAAGGTAGATTTGACTGATAAGAAATCAAAGGATGATGATGCATTTTTTGATAAATTTGAAAAGGGAATTCAAATACCTCTTTCAAAAACAAAAGACAGTGAGACATTTAAAGTTTCATTATCAAAACAAAAGACTCAAACAAATGAAGTTGATTTGAATCAAGTATAAATTGAGAAACAAGAACCTACTTCATTAACATCCCATTCAGCAGAATCATCCTCATCTAAAACAAATCAGAATGAATCAACCAAATCTAAAACTGAAACTTCAAAACTTATTCATAAAGGAGTAACTATTTTAAACTCTGTTGACAAACCCAAGATCACTAAGACTTGGGTTGTCACTTCTAACTGATTTATTTCTGAATGCAGGAACAATATTAGAGAGCTGACAACAAGTGGTATGTTGACAGTGGTTGTTCCAGGCATATGACATGAAACTGTTCACTTCTCCATGATTTCAAACATAAAAATACTTCTTATGTGGCATTTGGTGGGGGTAAAATGGGAGGTAAAATTATTGGTGAAGGGATGATAACAAATGGTGTGCTCAAATTTAAGAAAGTAAATTACTGTAAAAATTTACCGTATAATCTACTTAGTGTGTCTCAAATTTATGATCAAAATTATACCAAATTGTTTGATAATACTAACTGTTACATTCTTAAGCCAGGATTTATTATTCCAGAAGATTGGATCCTCCTCAAAGCAGCAAGAAAAGGAAACACTTATGTTTTGGATATGAACAACACTTCACTCACAAAACATGAAACATGCCTTATATGTAAACTATCAAAAGATTTGTCTCAATTATGGCATAGAAGGCTTGTCCATTCTAACATGAAGAACATGAATAAATTGGTGAAAAATGACCTAGTCATTGGATTGCCAAACAAAGAGTTTCATTGCTCAATCACTGTTCTTCTTGTTACAAAGGAAAACAACATAGAGTGTCACATAAATCCAAAACTATCAATACTAATACTACACCATTCAAATTGCTTCACATGGATCTGTTTGGTCCTACTAATATAATGAGCATTAGAAAAAGGCAATATTGTCTGGTGATAGTTGATGATTTCACAAGATTCACATGGGTTTTTCTCTTAAAACAAAAAAGTGAAACATCAGAAATATAATGGACTTTGTGATCAAGATTGAGAATCAACTTGATACAAAAGTTAAAATTTTTAGGAGTGACAATGGTACTGAATTTGTCAATTTTGAACTGGATTCTTTTGCAGGAGCAAAGGTATTGCAAGACAATTCAGTGCACCAAGAACTCCACAACAAAATGGAGTTGCTGAAAGAAGAAACAGAAATCTCATTGAAGTAGCCAGAACAATGCTAGCTGATTCACAATTGCCTATCACTTTTTGGGCTGAGGCTGTGAATATGCATGCAATGTTCAAAACAGAACATTAATTGTCAAAGAACATAACAAAACTCCTTATGAGCTCCTATTTAAAAGAAAACCATACATAGGATATCTGAAAGTCTTTGGATGTCATGTAACTGTTTTGAACATAAAAGAGTCATTGGGAAAATTTTCAGAAAAAGCATATGATGGTTTCTTTGTTGGATACTCTTCAACATCTAAATCATATAGGGTTTATATTCCACAACATAACATTGTGGAAAGACTCCTAATGTATCTTTTGATGAAACTGTATTTACAAAGTCAGTTAAAGGTTCATCATGGTTGTTTGACATAGATGTTTTATCTAAATCATTTAACTATGATCATTTGAACAATGCAGGATCTGATGAAGTATGTTATCCATTTGTTCCACCTCATATGACTGAAGTAACCTTATCTGCTGATCCTCCAAGGATACCCTCATCCTCAGATGAAAACACATCAGTAGCAGCATATACTACATTTGGAAATGAACATGCTGCATCCGGAGATGTGAATGTTGTCCCTTCAACAGAACCAGGCTCTCAAGTGAATACAATAAACATTGGAAATGATTCATGTCCTCACTTATCATCCGGAGAAGTTCCTACGAAAGAGCAAAATGCTTCCGGAGAAGTTCCTACGGAAGAGCAAAATGCTTCCGGAGAAGTTCCTACGGAAGAGCAAAATGCTTCCGGAGAAGTTCCTACGGAAAATCAAAATGCTTCCGGAGAAGTTTCTATGGAAGAGCAAAATGTATCCGAAGAAGTTCCTACAGAACAGCAAACCAAAACTGGAGATGCTCCTGCAGCCCATACAAGAGACTCTCATGATCCTTCAACTCATGTTGAACATTTTGACTATTTCTTAAACTCTCAACCTGAGTTGGATCAGTGTGAGGCAATGGAAATGACTAACCTGGAATCATCTATACCAGTTGAATCAACTCCTTCAATGAGAATCATAAGACTCATCCAATCGACAACATCATTGGAAATCCTGAAAAGAGAACTACAAGGAGCCAAAGTGGTACTGCCAACCTTTGTCTCTTCAGTTGTTTTCTTTCTCAAGTGGTGCCTCCAAACATCACTGCTGCTTTAAAAGACAATAGTTGGATTGAAGCTATGCAAGAAGAGCTTCAACAGTTCAGAAAGCAAAAAGTGTGGTCTCTTGTTGATTTGCCTGAAGGTCAACATCCTATTGGAACAAGATGGCTATACAAAAACAAACTGGATGATAGAGGGATTATTGTAAGAAACAAAGCAAGGTTGATTGCACAAGGATACACTCAAGAAGAAGGAATAGACTATGATGAAGTTTTTGCACCAGTTGCAAGAATTGAGGCCATAAGAGTGTTTCTGGCTTATGCATCATATAAGAAGTTTACTAGGTATCAGATGGATGTCAAGTGTGCATTCTTATATGGGAAGATTGATGAGGAAGTTTATGTGTCACAACCCCCTGGTTTTGAAGATCCTCATTATCCCCATAGGGTATACAAACTAGATAAAGCCTTGTATGGTCTTCATCGAGCACCAAGAAAATGATATGAAACACTATCATCTTTCTTACTCAAGCATGGCTACAAAAGAGGAACTATTGATCAGACACTCTTTCTCAAACAAGAACATCAAGATCTCTTAGTAGTTCAAATATATGTTGATGACATTATATTTGGTTCAACTAATAAGAGATTGTGTGTGAATTTTAAAGAGCTGATGAAATCTGAATTTCAGATGAGCTCAATGGGTGAATTAACCTTCTTCCTTGGCCTTCAAGTTCATCAAAAATCAGATGGGATATTCATCAACCAAGAAAATACATACATCAAATTCTAAGAAATACAATCTTGCTGAAGTATCCTCATGCAAAACACCAGCATCAACAATTGATAAGATTGTTCCTGATCCTTCTGGAAAATCTATTGATCAAAAATTATATAGATCAATGATAGGTTCACTTATGTATTTAACTGCCAGTAGACCTGATATTATGTTTGCTGTGTGTGTATACCAATCTGATCCCAAGGAGTCTCATCTCAATGCTGTAAAAAGAATTTTCAGATACCTCAAAGGAAAACCAGGACTTGGTCTTTGGTATCAAAGGATGGAGACTTTACACTCTACTCATACTCAGACAGTGACTGTGGTGGATGTAACAGTAACAGAAAATCAACAACCGGTGGATGTCAATTCATTGGACCAAGGCTAGTATCATGGCAGTGCAAGAAACAAACCAATGTTTCTGTATCCACAGCTGAGGCTGCTTCAGCTGGTTGCTCTCAAGTTCTTTGGTTGCAAAACCAATTGCTTGACTATGGTTACAACTTTCTTCAAACTTCAATTTATATAGACAATTCTGTTGCTATGTTTATCACTGCTAATCCTGTGCAACATAGTAAAACAAAACATATTGAGATAAGATATCATTTTCTGAGAGATTGCTCAGAAAAGGGTTTGATTAAGTTAGTCAAAGTGGATATATCAAATCAGCTTGCTGATTTATTCACTAAAGACTTTGATTCAATCAGATTTAACTTTCTAGTTGAGTCTCTAGGCATGATTAACTTAGATTAATCGAGTTTAAACAAACAAAATACTGTGTGTAATGATGCTTCAGCATGACATATGTATGGGAAATGATAGTACACTATAGCTTTGCTTATTCCTGAATACATAAATAACAATAAATCTCAGCAAGTTTCTTGATATGTGAGTATATTTATCTTGAGTGGAAACTAAACTGAGTGCATGCCAAACATAAGGCTAAAATGACTGTTTGTGGGAAACTTCATTTTGAGAATACAATGTGAGTCTTATTCTAATGTAATCAAATCACTCATCTAAACACACTATGTAAAACACTTTATAATATCTATCTTTACAAATCATACTCCCTCTGTTTTGTGTGAACAAAGACCTGGGTGTATGATCACCATACTGAATATCAGTTACAAAAGATGAAAAGATCATGATCTTCATCATCCCTCTATTTTGTGTAAACAAAGACCTGGGTTAAAGGCACCTCCGTTTTACGTGAGTAAAGACTTGGTGACCTGATGATGATCATATCTAAGCTCTCAAAAGAATCCGATGTGATCAATTGTATATTATCTTGAGCTTTTTCATCATTGCATCAATGAGATGTCAAATGCATCTCAAGATAGATCTTATAACTTAAAGTACATAATTCTTAAGTGTGAAAAAAATGATGATTTGACTTGCAAAGGGAGGACAAAATCTTTGTGAATTGAATGTGAAGCCCATAATAGTTATTTCCAAATCTATATGAAAACATGATAATCAGCATGCCTAGTTGATACATGAGCTCTTGTATGAATTTATGTGGACAATATACTTGCAATCAGAACTTTGTTCAGGTATCAATTCAACCAAATAACTCATCAGGAAGAGGCTTAGTATTATAGTTTGATCCCATCATATGTGTATATATGTCTGATCATTATCATACAGTTAAAAATCATGTTATTCCTCTTAAAGAAATTTATGATAAATGCTTAATTTCACCATTAATCACAAATTTAGGGGGAGTAGAATACATGAAGTTAAGTTTTTCAATCAGCAGCAATGTCTATCTCATTATCAATTTGAAGGAATTGGAATCTAAGCATCATCTTAGCTTCTGGATACATGAAGATTTTAGTAAAAATCATTTTAAACTTTCTTGTGCTAAATTGCCATGTATACAAAGCCAACAAGGTCCTAAAGCAATAAATGGTTCTAACCAATGGACTTGGACCATACATACAACAATATTACTCTGCATTGTGCTATTTTAAGCATCAGCAGAAGCTACAATGTGAAAATCCTAAATGTTTATCCGTAGATTGGTAAACTACGGATGAATAAAGATCAACAAATGTGATTTAATTTTACAGTTTGGTAATCTGTGAAAATGTAAGTTACACATCATCAGCAGATGTTGTTGATCCGTAGATGTTCTGCGGAAGAATACATTGAGGGTCCCACTTAATAAATGAGATAAATTAATGTGTCTGAGAGTATAAATGATGTGGTTTGACTTCTCAAATTCATTATTCGCTTTTTCAGCTCACTTTTTAGACCTAGAAAAACACACTCTCAATAAACTTTTTCCCACTTCCTCAGCATTTAAATTTCACCAAATCAAAACATTAAACAAACATATATCTGTGTTCTTAATCCGCTGTTATTAAGGTAAAACATGTCGTAATGTTCAAGAATGAACCATTTGATTCTTGTTTTATCTCACAACTGTTCGTATTCTCATATCAATAATGTGACTTTAATGAAGTCTTTTTCCTATGAACAGATGGATAATCGATCTGCGAGAGAACACAATGTGTGTGCCTTCTTAAACCCTGATGATCCTGTTTCAGAAGGGTGTCAAGAAATTATCAGATATCTAAGAAGATCGAGGCTGTTCTATGCCCTGTCAACAGAGCCTGTGATTTATCGATCACATATCACTGATTTCTGGAACTCTGTATATGTAGAAGAAGATGGTGAATGTATTGTTGCTGATGTTAAAAATCGAAGGCTGAGAATCGATGAACAAACAATAAGAAGGGTTCTTGAATTGGGAGATGTTGAAGTCAGACACCCTGATGTGTTCGAAAACGAATACATAGAGAAAGTTTTTCTCATGATGGGGTATGATGGTGATTTTGAAAAGGGAGAAATCAAGAAAGGAAGACTCTGTAAGCCATACATATTTCTCTGTCACACCTATCTAAAGTGTATTTCAAACAGAAAATCTGGCCTTGATAGATTTTCAAGACATATCTCCTCTGGCATCATTGGTATTTTTGAGGGAAGAACCTACAATTACTCAAAGTACATCTTTAACTGCCTATGTGATCACATTAAAGTGCAGAAGGCTGATAAGATGTATATGTTTCCAAGGTTTCTTCAACTAATCATTAATGCGGATTTGCCTGGAACTTCTGTGGATGGTGGTGTGTTTATTCAAGCACACCTTGGCAGATCTGTTCTGAACAAAATTTCTGAGAAATATGAAGGAGGTGACATGGACATATTTGCACATGTGGTTGATGCTACTGCAAATATTCCTCAAGAGCTTGTGTGGGAAGATGAACAAGAGAACTCTACAACCAACTCTGTTCAAGACACTCACTCACCAGATACATCACCCATTCATCAGCAATCTCCAGCCAGCCAAAACACAGAACCAATCTCACCTATCCACCATCAATCACCAAATCAACAACAAACATCCCAACCACAATCTCCAGCCACCCAAAACACAGAACCAATCTCTCCTATCCAACCCCAATCACCAAATCAGCTTCTATCAACAACCTCCAAATCCAGAAAATTCAGCCACTGAGAGTATTTACACTGGGGAGACAGAGTTAGTCTCACAAGCAAGTACAGTTAAACTGTCATTATCCAAAACTGAATCCCATGTACTCTCAAATGAAACTGAACAAGTATCTCCAGTCACTGATCATCAACAACAACAACAACCTCATCAAGAACTTGTAGATCAAGCCATTGAGCCCAGTTTAAGCTCAGCAAGTGTAGATCCAGAAGAAGTAAAAGATGATGAGATTGATGCTCAAAATCAGGAAGAAGAAGAAGAAGCAAACTACGTTGATATAATTGCCTACAATGAAGATGATCTAAGTGATAATGATATCCCTGTCAGCAAAAGTTATCTGGTTGCTGAGTATAACAAGCTAGTGCTGAAATCAAACAAAAAAAGCAAAGAATACAGGATCTAAAGGGAGTGATAAGAGAAAATGATGAAGAGTTGATGAAACAAGAAGCTAGAATAAAAAGGCTGAGAGAAGATGCTCAATGCAACAAGGAAGTCATTGATGCTCTACTTGATAAGGAGTCTGAGCTTAAAGAGTCAACAGAAACTAAAAAGGAAGAAAAAGAAAGGATGATGATGTAGCTTGAACAAGCAAATAACACTATGTCTGCTAAGTCAAATGTGATAAAAAGAAAAGAAGAAGAGATTGAGCAGCTCAAAATGAAGATCTGTACATTAGAGTCTAATGCTGATGTTTCAACTGTTCAAACAAAACAATCTACTGAGGCATCAAAAGAGCTAATTCTGTACTCAAGGAAGAGAAAGTATCTTGGTACTGCAGAGAAGAAGATGACCATTGATGAAAGTTCTTCCAAGAAACAAAAGCTCACATCTCCTGAACACACACCTTCAGTAGATTTATCTACTGTGAAGTCTATCTCTCATCAGGATGATGATAGTGATGAAGAGTGGAAAGAGCTGATCAATGAAGACTCTCCACCAGATCAGGAAGTATCAAAGGCTGATGATCTTCTGACTACATATGACATATTAGAAGAGAGGCCTGAATCAACCATGTTCATGACACTCATAAATCATGGTTTCCCTTATGACATGGTTGAAAGGCTAAACATAACTGAGATGAAGAATTTGTTGAAAGAATTTGAGCTTGCATGCTTTATGATTCCAAATTGTGACTATGAAGCTTTCAGCACCTTTCAATCCATCCAGAAGACAAAGAAGGAGTTGGGACATTGTGACACAGCTAAGCTGAGCAAATACAACATGACTTGCTGGTTACAAGGCCATAACTACAAACCACATGAGCTTAAGGGAAGGTCAGTAGGAGAACTTAGAAGAATGATGGAGCATGTGATGAAAGTTGAGCTGGATACTGGTGTAAAATTCAGAACTGAAGCTCCACATCCATCCTATGAGCAACAAAGCAAACTTCCTGCTGAGCCTATAACAGTTGAATCTAAAGATCAGCACAAAAGGAAGGACAAATTGATCAGAGAGCCAAGAGAAGTAATACCGGGCAAAGTATGGCCACTTGGGACTACAGTGAGGGAGATAACTGAACAGAAGTCCACTCTGATACAACTAATAGACCATGTCACAACTCCCAGTTCTGTGGAAGAGAACAGGATCATGGCCTGGAAATATGATCCAGACTGGGATTGTGCTGTTATTAAAAGAACATCTGGAAGAGTTGAATACTTCCATGATTTATTTTCAGTGGTGAGTCTGCCAGAGAATGACATCAAAGATCTTCAAAACCTGATCATCTGCAATTATCCAATTCACCCTAGAGGAAGAGACTTCTCAACTCTAGTGGGAAAGCTCAAGACTAAATTTAAAGATGATGTCCTCATAGAAGCTAAAAGAGAAGATGTAGAGCATCAGAAGAGAATCAAAGGACTCAAAAGATACAAGTCCAATGCCTCAGAATCTGTTGATGATGAATTCTTGAAGAGGGTTGGCTACAAAAGTAGAACTAAAGCAGCAATCAAATGCATTGAAGGGACTCAATTCACATACCCTATAACTGAATGGGGTTATGTTGAGAAAACAAAGGAGTTGGTCCTGCTAAGAAATGCTGAAAACAAGAAAGCTGACAGGATCAGGATTTTTGATCCTGTGGAAATCAAATTACTTCACCCCACCGCGTACCTCAATGACAAATTCTTTCCCAAGCTGGCTGATGAAAAAGCACAAAATGATTTGTTCCTGCATGTCCATATGATCCAAGTGATTGACAAATTACATGCCAAAGCCTACAAAAGAAAAAGATTCAATGTTGGACTGCTAAAGGGAACAACTTTTGATGAAGTAACAGAACTCAGAATTTCAGAGCAAGATGAGCTAGAAGTGGTAAATAACAACAATGTGTTAGACACACTCACTACGGAGGAAGATGTTTTGGGGATAAGCTTTGAGACTCTGAAGAAGTTCAACAAGATGAAGATCAACTACAAGTATGATGATTAGAAGACTGCTGTGTCTTACTTCTACAATAAGATCATTGCCAGAGTCAATGAACTTTCACTTTTGAAGAACTGAATGCAAGTATCTAAGCCTAAGGGGGAGTATTGTTAGGTCTAGGATCAGTAGATCTAGTTCATTATGTATAGGCTTAGTACTTAAATTAATATCTGTAATGAATGTTTGTAATTCATTATTGTGTATGCATTAAATATATAGGTTAACCCATTTATGTGTGTGTTGATTTATGTATGGTTGCAGGTACAAACATTATACTTGGTCAATTTATGAAATTGACCAAGTGTAAGAAACATCTACGGATGAACATTTTGTTCTTCCGTAGATATATTTCTTACAAGTAACTATACATATGAAGATCCTCTGCGGATGAACAACCAGAAGTGAAGAACAAGTTTCCTTCGGAAGAACAAATCTTCTACGGAAGAACAAATCATCTACTGAAGACACTATTCCTGCGAAGTCCGAACACTTGTATAATACAAGTGTAACAAGTCAACACGTCAACAAGGTAGTTATGCGAATCCTGAGAAATCCGATGATTCCTTAACTGAAACAAATCAAATCCCAAGAGATCCGGTGTTTCCTATAACTGAAACATCATTGTCTATATATATATGGATCCTAGGTTTCGATTTAAGGACGATTGTTTAGACGATTGATTGATCGACAACAACATAGCAATACGACAATCACTTCAAAGTCTCTCAATCAAACCCTAGCAAGCGTCACATCATAACATACTTTGATATCATTCATTCATTATATTTGTAATCATTAACATATTCTAATGAAATACTTATTAATCATTTGTAACATCCTGTATTTTTACGTTAACTAAAAGTTAACGTCGTTTAATCTTGTAA
This sequence comes from Flaveria ramosissima, assembly GCA_025215565.1. Taxonomy (NCBI): domain Eukaryota; kingdom Viridiplantae; phylum Streptophyta; class Magnoliopsida; order Asterales; family Asteraceae; genus Flaveria; species Flaveria ramosissima. The sequence continues at coordinate 2,414,333 of CM046042.1, forward strand.
GGACTATTGTTGCTTAATATGGAACTCATGGGTTACTATGACTATTTTCTTATTTTGTCTTTAATTCATGAATTTGAAACTTAATAATGTTAGTTATTACTTAATAAATAAATTTATAATTATAATAATAACAATAATAATAATAATAATAATAATAATAATAATAATAATAATAATAATAATAATAATAATAATAACAATAATAATACTAATCTATTAAACTTGTAAAAGTTAAAAACTTAAAGTACTAAAGTTAAGGGGTTAACTTTGCCATTTTTAAAACTTTAAATGAAAGCTTCTAGCATAAAATAATAATCTTGGAAACCACAGGGACCTAACGTGTAAATCCTAAAACCCAACCCCCATTTAATCCCCGTGATTCCGACGGAGCTCCGGCCAAGTTCCGGCCGAGCTCCGGTCACCCCAAAATCAAAGAAATTGAGTGGTTTTAACACCCAAATCGATTCGCATAGCACCGTAACTCTTTTTCGAACTAGTACACACACTTTAATTGTGTTAATCATCGGTTACAGCTCCATTCAATCACATAACCGAAACCTCTTAAAGCTATTAGCCGTTTGAGCATTAAACTACATCAATGATTCAATTAATCGGACAACAGCAACCACATAACTATCTCTAATCTAATCCCAACGCTTAATTCCTTCTGAAAACACCCAGACATCGAGTTCATATCTCCTCTCATCGCGAGTCTGCAATTTGATCGGGAACATCCTTCTGAACGATGTGACTTCAAATTGACAAGGGGCTTTCGGTCAGAATAACACCATGAATCTGTACACGAAGTTAATTGGATTAAAAACAACATTTGAATGTTGAATCGACTTCAAGGCAGTCGCGATGTTCTTCGATCTTGTCCTCATCGATTTGACATAAATTCAGGTAATTAAAATCCCTCACTCATGCGATTTCATCCAAGGATTAAAAGACCCATGTTTGATTACATTACTAACAACAATTTGATGTTTAATTTGGGGTTACACCGATCTAGGGTTCTTGGTTTGGGGGAGAAGGCTTTTGGATTTGGGTTTAAATTTAATAGAAATCGTTTACAACCGCGGCTGTATGCCTTGGTTCACTGGTCACACATTCACCCTCACAAACAGGAGGTCCCCGGTTCGAACCCGGGGAGCCTCACATATTTTTTTTAGGCCTTTTTGGCCCCTAAATTAAATATTAAAAGTTTCTAAAAATTATAAAAATTGGTTTTAAAACTTTTGTTTATTTTTAAAGTTAATTATTTCTTTCTGTAAATTTATTATATTATTTTAAAATACTTTAACAAATTTTATCAACAAATATAGTGTTTAGTTATTCTTATAAATAAGATTTTAGATAATAATTTAAGTCATTACATTATTATTTTAAAGGTTTTAAAAACTTATGATATTAAATTAATTATCTTATAAAGGATAGCAAAGATTATAAAAATATTAGTAATTATTTTATGTAATCTCAATGTTATAACCCTTTTTGGGTCAAACGTGGATTATTCTAAACCGTTATAAATCTATAAGTACAATTATTCAAATAGTTATTTAATGACTAATTATTCATTTATTCATTTTATCATGTTATATATAATTAGTTAATAACACTATTTCTTAAACTTTATTTAAGTTTGTGAGATTTATAAGATAACATAGATTCTATATTATTTCTTTATTATTGTTTTAAAGCTTTGATACTATAAAACTTTTACAAAGGTTATTTTAAAACGATTAAAACCTTATAAAATGTTAGTTTTAAGGGCATTTAAAGTAAATATTAATTAATTACTTTTATCAAATTTGAATAATTAATTATTGAATTATTCATCTCTTTTCACATATAATATTTAATCATTATTAAATCGATAAGTTAAATCATTGAATTTTTATTTATAATTGCTTGATTTCAACATTATAAACCCAAACCATAAACGATTGTTTTATTTTATTTTGCTTGATTTATTTATTAAAAATCCCCAAATCTCAAGTGAAACCCTAGTTCGCATTAAAACGTTAATCTTATTATTTAGACTTAAACTTGTAAAATATATATATTTAGGAAACTTGTGAAGGACTACGTTGGAGCGTTGCTTATCATATTTCTTATTAATCGTCATTCATTACTTATTTGATCATGTGAGTTTTCCTTGTCCCCTTTTTACTTTATTTCACACTATTTTGGGGTGAAACATGATACTTATAGATCATACACTTATAAACGTTTGAGACTTGTAAAGCACTTGCAATTCAACTTATTATTTTGTCATGGTTATTTGTGTATTGTAAGTGTTTATATGAGATACATAGTTTGTTTACAATCATTAACTATTGCTAGCCTGGCGACGTCTTAGATCTTTGGGCCTGACAAGCCTATTTGGTGCTAAAGTCGAGGTATTGCCGACTCCTAGGGGCCGTACGCTTGTGCACTAGGGAACCAAATACACTTAGCCAATCTTTTATACTTGTAATCAAGTCGAGGTTTGGTTGTAACGATATGTGTTCTATAACCTTACTAGCTTATAACCTATGACATGAATTGCTACTTGTAACCTTTTTCATATTATGTATGAAAACCTTGGAAACTCACCAACTATTTATAGTTGACCTTTTATTTTTATCATGTTTCAGGAAAACCCCCAAGTTTGAAGTGAACTTATGTTGCTGGCATATTCTAGGACTTGGACCTAGTTAATAAACAAAATGATTATGTTTGTTATTTCATGTTGAAACTTATTTCATTATTGAGACTTATGCTTGTATTGTAACTTTGAAACTTATGTATAATATATTTGGATTTGATAATAGCGTTATGTGGCTGTGAACAATCTTAACCCTCACATCTCGACGTTTCCGCCGTCAAGGTTGGGGTGTGACAGATTGGTATCAGAGCCCATAACTATTGGGATTTAGGTTATTAGAAATGGTGACCTAGACTATAGTTGCATGAACCTCATAGAAAGATCATTATACTTTGTACTTACTTATTGTTTGCATGCTACATAATGCTATGCCTTTTGTGCAACTTGATGCCTTAGCATAGGATTGCCTTGTGTATGCTTAAACTTAGTTACTTGTCTCCCTAAACTTAACTTTGACTCTTTGACTCTCCCCGACAAATGAACTCCTTAAACCTATTCTTGGCAACATATGGAACCTACACTTATCATCGTGGGTTTAATTCCTTAGACTCTATGTCTAATCTATGAAAATCTCATCAAGGTTTTGATTTCATAAACCAAAGAAATTTGTGTGACACATAGACACCTGTATTCTGGATTTCCTGGCAAAAGGCCTTCGGGCTAAGGCAAGCATATCGTATAAATCTCCTTGTGAGACCAGTTATGCTTACCTGGGGATTTTTGGGATGAGTGATAAACTATGGTCAACATACACAAATCTCTATGGCAAATGGGTCAATTCACCTTGACGTGTCAACGATTCCAAATGGTAATGCGTTACCAAATGGAACCATCCTCTTCGTATCTTAAAAATCCTTGATTTTCTTGAACTAGTTTATCACCAAAGTTTCAATACTTCCTCATTTTTAACATATATAATGTTCCTGCTAATATTGAACACATTTTACATTTCAACTCTTACGTTTAAACACCGTTACACGTCGAGCGTTTCGTGTATCTATTTCTATACCTTGACCAATGTGTGCATGTCTCTTAATATATCCAATGATATTGGGAATCTAAAACGAATGGTCTTCAAAAACTTCAAACCGTTACTTGTGGTTTCAAATCTCCTTAAAACAATGTCCCATAACTAAGAACATGCATTGCTATAGGTGAAATTCCTACATCTCGAGATACTTTGTCTAGGCAAAGTGTGAATGGTGATTTGACTCGATCATTGAATCCATTCATTTGACCCGAAACCCTTGAGATGAGTGATCACTTATAAGTACGTGTGTCTTCAATAAGGTTATGTTTGACCTCACATCTTGAGAAGTTCGCGTAATTCCTTCAATTGTGAATCGAATGTTCACATCTCGTCGTGGTGTTGAATCACTCTTGTCATTGATTTAGTCTTCCCGATTTAAACCATTCAAGATTTGAACACCATCATAACTAATTCTGTTACCTCGAACCTTGACCTTAAATTTTGTAAGCATGAATTTTCCTTTTGTTACAATGATGTAACTTGAAATCTTTCGAATTTCCAATTGATATTATTTTCCTCTCGTCGTTAAGTCAAACTCCGTACCGTCTGCACTGTGAGAGATGCAAGTGTTTGCAAGTCAGCTTATGACTAAGAACACACGTATCTCCTAAATGATTCTAACTCATCAAAACAGGGGTGATTCCCTTACTTTGATGATTCTCTATTCGTTTCGATAAATGGTTTCCAATTGTGATCTATAAAATTTCATCCTCTGGATCGGGGTGATTTCCTTATCTCGAGGATTGACTTAAATTATTTTCTTTGAATTGGCATTTCACAAATGACATGATCTCACCAAAATAGGATTGAAACCCGTACTTTGGTGACAAATGTTAATCTTTGACTGTTTCTTGCTATTATGAAATTCAATCATCAAGATAGGCGTGAATTCCATACCTTGATGATAATATCATCTTATTGAATTGTATTTGTTCAAATGAGACGACTTCATCAAAGTGGGAGTGAATTCTGGATTTTGATGAAGAAGTTTATCTTGTTATATTTTGTTTTTGTAAAACTTCACCGTTAAGATAGGAGTGATTTCCCTTACCTTAATGGTGAGTTACCTCGTCTTATTTTTGTGGATCCTCAACAAGGAGTTGGGATCGAATTTTTTTGGTAAGTTAGTGGTCATACCTTGGGAATACACCATCAAGTTAGGAGTGAAAACCGCACCTTGGTGACTATTCTCATTTCTTGATCTCCAACTTACCAAGGTTTTAGTCAAATGACAAGAAACATGTAGTAACTTGAAGGTGAAACAATGATAGTGTTTCGACCTATCAAGCCGAAGCATGATCTTTGAACTTGAAAGGAGACCTGAACGCTCTAGGATGATTTTGATTCCGAGCTTGGAGCATTTAAATTCTTAAATTGATTTCTTTTCCTTTATCCTTATGTTTTGATATGATCTAGCTATATCGAACCATTTATTCCGTACCTATCAACTTTCATTTTGAGATAGCATCAACACATGTTTGTGTGATGGTAGTCTTCTTAAACGATCTTTCTACTAAATAAAGACATTATCAACTTGTGGATATGTCTTTCTAGTCATACGAATGTTCTCGACTGTACTTATGGGTTTGATGAACTACGTATGCAATCTATACTTGGAAACTTGCTATCTTGCAAAACATGTTCACATATACTTTTCTTAATGTTTGCGTCATTTCTTGAATCGCTTTTGAACCCTTAACCTTAAAAATCAATGAAATTTTATCCTGGTTTTGAATAACAAGACTCGTTATTATCCTCATTGCGATGTGGATATAAGGGTTCATAAAATTTCGTAATTTGTAGTCATATGTGTGGCATAAAAGAAAAGACTTAACTTGGCATGTGTCTAAGTGCCTTACTTTCACAAATGACAAAACCTAACATCCGTGTTCCTGTGAATCTCCTGTTTAACTTTTCATCACTAAGTGCCTCTTAGCTTAGATGCCATGATGGCAAATGAGGCATTATAGACCGATTAACTGATTTCATATTGACTCATGTGGGTTAACGGGTCGAGAAATTGGCTTGTATCTATCTCAAATAGTCGTATACCGTGGTATGTCGTTAAACATCGATCATTAATTTGGATGATCAATTTATCTTCTGCTATTAATAATGTTCCTAACCATCGTTGTGAACATATTCCAAAATCTTCACATAACGTATTATTCTTAGACCGACGGTTTGGTCAAAAGAGAGATACATATTCACAAGATATGCGTTAAGACCGTTTCATATAGTGACGTTTGGGATTCTTAAATCCTGACGGTTAACCTTTCTTATCATTGTTGGTCTTTTAATGATTTCTAGACATCATTTCACTATGAAATTATATTCTAGAAGTTGTGACTTATAAATCCAAGGAACCACGGTAACTTGTCATCGTTTTCCAACGTCTCATCTCAAAACGTCTCGCGTTTATTATGTTAAGAATCTTGTAAGATTACATAAAGTGAAGCGTTCCACCTGTGATCAAACGTCAAACACTGTTTGTTGAACACTCACTTTTCATTTCAATTCTTTTGTTCATTTAAGTTTCATTCTTAATTTCGGGACGAAATTCTTAAAAGTTGGGGAGACTGTAACATCCTGTATTTTTACGTTAACTAAAAGTTAACGTCGTTTAATCTTGTAAGGACTATTGTTGCTTAATATGGAACTCATGGGTTACTATGACTATTTTCTTATTTTGTCTTTAATTCATGAATTTGAAACTTAATAATGTTAGTTATTACTTAATAAATAAATTTATAATTATAATAATAACAATAATAATAATAATAATAATAATAATAATAATAATAATAATAATAATAATAATAATAATAACAATAATAATACTAATCTATTAAACTTGTAAAAGTTAAAAACTTAAAGTACTAAAGTTAAGGGGTTAACTTTGCCATTTTTAAAACTTTAAATGAAAGCTTCTAGCATAAAATAATAATCTTGGAAACCACAGGGACCTAACGTGTAAATCCTAAAACCCAACCCCCATTTAATCCCCGTGATTCCGACGGAGCTCCGGCCAAGTTCCGGCCGAGCTCCGGTCACCCCAAAATCAAAGAAATTGAGTGGTTTTAACACCCAAATCGATTCGTATTGCACTGTAACTCTTTTCCGAACTAGTACACACACTTTAATTGTGTTAATCATCGGTTACAGCTCCATTCAATCACATAACCGAACCCTCTTAAAGCTATTAGCCGTTTGAGCATTAAACTACATCAATGATTCAATTAATCGGACAACAGCAACCACATAACTATCTCTAATCTAATCCCAACGCTTAATTCCTTCTGAAAACACCCAGACATCGAGTTCATATCTCCTCTCATCGCGAGTCTGCAATTTGATCGGGAACATCCTTCTGAACGATGTGACTTCAAATTGACAAGGGGCTTTCGGTCAGAATAACACCATGAATCTGTACACGAAGTTAATTGGATTAAAAACAACATTTGAATGTTGAATCGACTTCAAGGCAGTCGCGATGTTCTTCGATCTTGTCCTCATCGATTTGACATAAATTCAGGTAATTAAAATCCCTCACTCATGCGATTTCATCCAAGGATTAAAAGACCCATGTTTGATTACATTACTAACAACAATTTGATGTTTAATTTGGGGTTACACCGATCTAGGGTTCTTGGTTTGGGGGAGAAGGCTTTTGGATTTGGGTTTAAATTTAATAGAAATCGTTTACAACCGCGGCTGTATGCCTTGGTTCACTGGTCACACATTCACCCTCACAAACAGGAGGTCCCCGGTTCGAACCCGGGGAGCCTCACATATTTTTTTTAGGCCTTTTTGGCCCCTAAATTAAATATTAAAAGTTTCTAAAAATTATAAAAATTGGTTTTAAAACTTTTGTTTATTTTTAAAGTTAATTATTTCTTTCTGTAAATTTATTATATTATTTTAAAATACTTTAACAAATTTTATCAACAAATATAGTGTTTAGTTATTCTTATAAATAAGATTTTAGATAATAATTTAAGTCATTACATTATTATTTTAAAGGTTTTAAAAACTTATGATATTAAATTAATTATCTTATAAAGGATAGCAAAGATTATAAAAATATTAGTAATTATTTTATGTAATCTCAATGTTATAACCCTTTTTGGGTCAAACGTGGATTATTCTAAACCGTTATAAATCTATAAGTACAATTATTCAAATAGTTATTTAATGACTAATTATTCATTTATTCATTTTATCATGTTATATATAATTAGTTAATAACACTATTTCTTAAACTTTATTTAAGTTTGTGAGATTTATAAGATAACATAGATTCTATATTATTTCTTTATTATTGTTTTAAAGCTTTGATACTATAAAACTTTTACAAAGGTTATTTTAAAACGATTAAAACCTTATAAAATGTTAGTTTTAAGGGCATTTAAAGTAAATATTAATTAATTACTTTTATCAAATTTGAATAATTAATTATTGAATTATTCATCTCTTTTCACATATAATATTTAATCATTATTAAATCGATAAGTTAAATCATTGAATTTTTATTTATAATTGCTTGATTTCAACATTATAAACCCAAACCATAAACGATTGTTTTATTTTATTTTGCTTGATTTATTTATTAAAAATCCCCAAATCTCAAGTGAAACCCTAGTTCGCATTAAAACGTTAATCTTATTATTTAGACTTAAACTTGTAAAATATATATATTTAGGAAACTTGTGAAGGACTACGTTGGAGCGTTGCTTATCATATTTCTTATTAATCGTCATTCATTACTTATTTGATCATGTGAGTTTTCCTTGTCCCCTTTTTACTTTATTTCACACTATTTTGGGGTGAAACATGATACTTATAGATCATACACTTATAAACGTTTGAGACTTGTAAAGCACTTGCAATTCAACTTATTATTTTGTCATGGTTATTTGTGTATTGTAAGTGTTTATATGAGATACATAGTTTGTTTACAATCATTAACTATTGCTAGCCTGGCGACGTCTTAGATCTTTGGGCCTGACAAGCCTATTTGGTGCTAAAGTCGAGGTATTGCCGACTCCTAGGGGCCGTACGCTTGTGCACTAGGGAACCAAATACACTTAGCCAATCTTTTATACTTGTAATCAAGTCGAGGTTTGGTTGTAACGATATGTGTTCTATAACCTTACTAGCTTATAACCTATGACATGAATTGCTACTTGTAACCTTTTTCATATTATGTATGAAAACCTTGGAAACTCACCAACTATTTATAGTTGACCTTTTATTTTTATCATGTTTCAGGAAAACCCCCAAGTTTTGAAGTGAACTTATGTTGCTGGCATATTCTAGGACTTGGACCTAGTTAATAAACAAAATGATTATGTTTGTTATTTCATGTTGAAACTTATTTCATTATTGAGACTTATGCTTGTATTGTAACTTTGAAACTTATGTATAATATATTTGGATTTGATAATAGCGTTATGTGGCTGTGAACAATCTTAACCCTCACATCTCGACGTTTCCGCCGTCAAGGTTGGGGTGTGACATCATTAATTGTGTTTTGTTGAGTGTGTTCTTGAACATTTATTGATATTTAAAGTTATTTCAAACAATTAAACCAAATCAACGTTGATTCCGCAAACGTTGACTTGCCATCAACCGACACTGATAATTCATGTTTGCGATCCTTGGATTCACAGTTGTGTGTGAGACTAATTACTTATTTTTAATTAAGTTATGGGTAAAAACAAAAGATAAAAATATTAAAAAAAATTAAGGGGTAAAAGTGAAACAAAGATTGAATATACAATCCCACTTATCGCAAGTTGGCGAAATTATATTTATTTTTTCTTTGTTTTTTTAAATTCTGGCGATACAAACCCATCCATGTATCGCTGACTCAACGATACGAGCGATACGCACATGCTTAGGTATCGCTGGTCAGCTATATTGAGACACGTGACGTCCTCTGATTGGTGGAATAATTTGATAAACTTCATTATCAATGGCTAAAATTGCAAATTTACTTGGTCAAGTGCTTATATTGGTAATTTTTCCTTTATGCTTCCTTAAAAAAATAACAAATGATGGTTGTCAAGTGACACGCAATTCGACTTGACCATTAGTTATACTTGATCAATGGTCTTTGATTCCTCGTGCATTATTTAGACACTAATGACTTTTTATATAACACACGTGTGTGTGCGTGTGTGTCTGTATGTGTGTATATGTGCGCACATGTGTAGGTACATGCTTTCCTAAAAGCCATTTATGCCTAAAAATACATCTTCTACCATTGTTGATTTTATATATATGTCTGTATCTATATATGTATGTGTGTGTTTTTATATTAGGGAGTAGGGCTGTAAACGAACTAAAAGTTCAACGAACAGTTCGTGAACCGTTCGGCAGTAAGTTCGTTTAATAAATGAACGAACACGAACAAGAAAATTTCGTTCGTTTAGTTAAACAAACGAACATGAACAGAGGCTGTGTTCATTATTTATGTTTGTGAACGTTTGATAATGTGTTTGTTAACGTTCATTTGTGTCCGTTCATTTAAAAGTTACGTTTGAGATAATTACGTTACGTACTAATTTATATTTGATGGATATTAATTACATAATGTTTGTGATTTTAATTATAAAATCAATATATGATAGTTTGTATTTGTTTCTTTTTGAAAATTTTGTTCATTAATGTTCATGAATATTTGTGTGCGTTCGTTTGTGTTCGTGAACAGTTCATGAACAAATTTATTTGCTTAATGAAAAAACACGAACAAGAAATCTTATTCGGTAAGCGTTCGTAAATAGTTCATGAATAACTTATTTTCTTAATGAACGAACATGGACGATGCCTCATTAATAGTCGTTCGGTTAGTTTACAGTCTTATTAGGAAGAGATGTGTTGTAATCCATCAGGAGCCACCACATGTTCCAAGGGGTGAGGGTAAATGCATCCAAAATAAAATAATAATCCGTATGTCAATGACACATAATGTTAACATCATGTCATAAATATTTGACACTATGTTGTCCACACCCAATTCAACACATTGTTGTAAAAACCTAGAGAAAGACGACAAATTGAAGAAGACGATGGAGAAAGAGAAGGGTTTACGTATATGTATCTTACACATGTTTTCAATGTATATACGTACTTCTTGTTATATATATGTAACTTATCACTTATATGTAACTTATCAAGGTTTCAATGTATATATGTTAGTTTGTTAAAATATTTTGTGATATCTCCATATACCCTTTAACACCTTAGCTAAATCCATAACATCCTTGCTTTTTATAAACATGTCACTAGTACATCTCAACCACATATTTAACCGAAATCTCAACCACATAATAAACCAAAATAATGGTAGAAGATGTAATTTTGTTTACTTAAAATTGAAGGTTTTCTTATGAACATTTTTATGCACATACGTGATACATGTAACTTAATGTCGAAACCAAAATCCAAAATGGAATTTGAATTGGTCTTAACTCCTATGAAAATGAAATTGATATTTTGGTCTGAATTTTAGCTTTTGTCTGAATTTTAGCTTTTGTTGTTCAAATATTAAACACCCTAATGAAGTGGGAATCTCTTGTTTTTTTTAAGATAGTGAACATAGGTAGCCAAATCATAGATCCTTATCATGATTTGAAAAAACTCGATATAAACTTGAACCAACGTCAAAGTTTAGTAAATAGTAATAAGAGACATTTGAAATAAGTACAATGATCATACTCATTAACTTATGCTTAAATATAGGAGTATACCAAATCCTACTCAACCATCATAAAATTCTACTCATCTTTGCGATCTTCCGTTGTGGTTGACGTTTCTTCCTTCTCATCTTTAGCTTCTGTGGGCTCGGAAACATGAGCAGCAGCCGTAGATGGTTCAGCTGCCTTTGACTCAGCAGGGTCGGCTGCAGTTGGCTCTGCAGGTCCGTCTGCTGCATTTGACGTGTCGGGTGCACCTTCAGGCTTCTTAATGGATCCAACCTTGACATACTTGCTCATGAACTTGTATTCCCAATCTTGCAATGCATCAAGCTCGAATGCACCTAGACCAGTGAGATCACCGTTCAAATCTTTTTCATCAAACGACATTTTTGCAAGAGCTCTGCTGGCATCTTTTCCTGCAAACAGTGCGTATGGCCCTCCTGGACCGTAGAACATCCTGAAAAAAAGCGTAACTCATACTCGTCAAGTAGGGAACTATCAATCAACAGTAACAGACACTTGAATTGGGAAACAAAATATTAAAGCTGCAAAAATAGATGGGTTAGAGGGGTTGGGTAACGGGTCAAATAGGGGGTTGTATAGCACTATACAGGACGTATAACCCCTCTGATAGCCCCTTGAATTTTTCCTCGTAGTCAGTGTCGAAGTTTGCTATACGTGTCGTATAGCTCCATGTGCGTCGTACAGGGCTATATGGTTTAGGTCTATGGGGCGTATAGACCTCTGACAGCCCCCTGAATTTTCCTATTTTTCAGTGTTTTCGACCCTATACGCCGCGTATGAACCCATACGCGACGTATAGGGGGGTGGGGGGGTGTCGATTTATTCAAGTGAGTGTCTTTATATTAGGAGACTTACAAAAAATCATATTTAGTAATGTTATAAATACGAAAAGGGGTAGATGGCCCAGAAATTAGCAGGGCATGATTCCTACAATAGTAACATCAGTGATGTTATAATATCAAAAACTACTGATCAACTCAATTCATCGTGTAACCTATAACATATATATGACAAAATTGCATGACAAAAAATGGAATCAGCAGCAACATAGATTCGTCTTTTGATTTCAAAGATTACAAAACTAATTGAAAACCCTAACATCACTAATTTTAACTTTACCAAGTCAATCTACATACATGCATTCAACGAGAATAAACTCTATCCAAACCCTAATTTTGTTTTATAAAAAATTATGTACCCAAATCGACATAACTTGCGATTCAAGCTAAAACAAAAAGCTCTACGAATCCAAATCATACGAATTTTCACCTTTTCCCCAAAAAGCAACCACAAAAAAGGCTCCAAATCAAAGGAATAAAAACCAACAATCAGAACAACACCGAAATAGCACACCTGCTTTGAGAGACATCATAGATCTGACCCTTGATGGCCATAAGCAGAGGCTTTTGGGGGTCGTTGCCGTCGTAAGCCTTGAGGTCCTCCTCGGGAATCTCGCCGAGCTGAACCGGTGGCGGAAGGGGGCGCACGTCTTCTTGGTGGTGGTGATCGGAAGATGATCCTCCGACCAGAACGGAGAAGACGTAGTAGAGGGCGATGCCGGCGGCCACGACGGTGAAGAAGGTGTTGGGAGAGAGGCCGGTGTATGCGCTTATGGCGTCGTTCAGAGTCTGCACTAGTTCAACACCCATTGTATTGTTCACGATGATTCTTGTTAGCGATTTGGGGTTGAGGTACTGAGGTGTGGGTATAAATATATATATATATATATATATGTGTGTGTAGAATATGGATCTTCAAACTTCCGTGATTTTGTCCTTTTCTGCTCATTCTTTTCATACCCATGTTTAACGCCACCAAAATATTTCATTAAAATTCTTCGGCTAGCAAAATTTTTTAACCGTAAATGTACGAACTTGTTTCGGAAAATAAATGTATTCGTTTTCCGGTCGGAACCGCACCTTCAAACTTCCTCAAAAGGAGACACATTGTGAAGGAAACCCTTTGGCTTAACTCTGAGGGGGTGTTTGGTTAGAATAAATGGAATGAAGAAACTAGTATAATTTTCAAATAAAATTGTGTTTGAATAAGCAATTAAAAGTAAACCCAATGAAATGTTTCACCTCAAATTCTCTTAAAGATTTCAAAATCTTTCCACCTAGAGAGGGAATTTGAAATCCCACAACCAAGAAAATTTGAAGTGAAACATTACATTGGGTTTTATATTTCATTACCCACTCAAACATAATTTTACTTGAAATTATATTAGTTTCTCAATTCCATTCCATTCTTTCCAACCAAACGCCCCCTGAGTTTTTTGATCAGAGTGAAACTTAAACACACGATCTTCCAAATATTACATGTTATGAGTATCTCACCTTAAACAGTTAGATTAAGAATCGTTGGTGGCTAGCAACTTACTTTTTAGTTTATACCGCACCCCTAAGGCCCCAACCCATTAAGGAGAGCAAAAAGTAAAACTTTTAAACTCATAATCTTCTAATATTTACATTTTATGAGTATCTTATTTTAAACAATTAGGTTAAGGATTATTGGTGGCTAGCAACTTACTACCAAATAATTGTAACAATTATATTTTCATCAAACTATAATGTAAAATTATTTTGTTTGCACCATGTTAAATCTTTTAATTTTGATATACTACTCATTAAATAAATGGTAACGTTTTTATATTATATCTTTGTATCTTGATATTGTTTTTTTAGATATCAAAGCTACACAATCCTGGATCTTGGACATCATCTGGATGGGTGTGTAGATGGCAGTTAATTTTCATCACATACACCGCCTTATCCTGAATTTAGTACGTTTTCTTAATTTACTTGTTCTTTTACGTTATATATTATACCATTATTTTTCATTTAAATTGAAATTACACAATTCATAAAAATATATAAATTATTTTTAAAGATTATCAAAATATGGGTTTTGAAACCGAAGTAAAAACTAAAACCGTAGTATATAAAAAAAGAACCCCGAAACTGAAGTGAAACCGAAAATTGAATCTGGACGGTTTATAAACTCAAAAAGCGAAATATTGATTTTTGTTTTCGGTTTTAGGTTAAAACTAAATCAAACCGACCCATGTACAACAAGACATATTGCATGACTCGTCGTATAATTCTATACCAGTTGTAAGATTCCTTGATATCTCTGCTAATTCATGTTGAAAACGATGTAGGATTCCTCGATATGCATGTGAATTATTTGACATGATATAAGATTCATCATTATACGTGATAATTATTTGACATAATGTAAGATTCAGTCAAAGTTAATATATTACACTATATGTTTATTCATTCATTTATCTACTTTAATTACTTCATTTCTTCGTTTCTTCAATTCTACACAATGTTCGTTAGTGATTTTGTTCTGGATTAACAACGATTTGACATACAACAATGAATCGGCTAACGAGATGGGGTGTATGAGACCAATAAGGAATAACATTTCTTAAATTATTTGTCATTAGCTTTAAAGAAGTCTAACTATACCATTTGTTTTAGGTGTTTGTGTCTGTGGATGAGTTGGCGGATTGGGCTATTAGCAGTGGAAGCGAGAATGGTTACATCATAGTCACCTAATGATCGAAGAATAACATAACCAATTATGTTATTAAGATATTTATTAAAATGTGATCATAGTGGCGACTACAAGTAAGCACCCCAAGTTAGACATTTGACACACACGCGCGCACACACACACACAAAAAAAAAAAAAGAACGAGTTATCAGTTTGAATTGATAGTAAAATACGAGAGGATGTGTGTTGGTTGGAAGTTACGGGTGGTAAATAATGAATATAACCATGTATCTGCTCAACATCTTGAGGGTGATAAATGATGAATATAACCATGAATCTACGCAACATCTAATGGGTGGTAATTAATTAATATAACCATAAAACTGCTCAACCTATTTTGAGAGGCATCCATTTGTAATGAAACTCTTCAAGAAGGAAACTTGTTTGGTGGGGAACTGACAAATAAAAACATGAAGCCAAATAACATATTTTTAACATTAAGGGAACATAACCCTGACACGTCTAGCCTCAAACCATATGTAATGCGCTCTGTGCATACATAATGTCAACAAAATCAAGGAAACTCTAATGCAAACTTTTTTCAGCCTACTAGATTCAAATAGTTATACTTATAACAATCAGGAAAGTAAAACCACTACTATTATGGATAATATTTTCTTTATCCATCTAACATCATACATAATATGATGTGCTTCCCACATGTGTTGGTAATAGACAGGTGGTACAAAACAAACATGTACACCTGCCAGTTTGGATTGTTGGTGCGACTTGTTGACGAAGACGTTTTGTATTGCCCATGAATTTATAACTAAAGAACGGGAGGGCAACTTCGCCTTAGTGCTACATAAGCTAAAAGATACATTAGATAAGTGTATGAATCCAAAAGATGTTTTATATTGTTGAAAGATATGTTGTATGTTTTAAACCTTTTTTATTTAGGGGTGTGCAACCGGTTCGAACTGGCTGGAACTGAACCGAAATCGGTTGGAACCGGGAACCGAATAGCCTAAATATGAAAACCGAAACCAAACCTTATGGTAATCTAATTGATTTGGTTCCTAACCTGGTAAACGATTCCAATTTTGTTGAAGAATAGGTAAGGAACCGATTCTATTGAAGAACCTAAAATAACGACCTAATGTGATAATCAATTAAAAAGAGTAAATCAATATTCAAATCAAACTACAATTGGGATACACAAACCATAATAACAACTTGATGTGATTTCAATGAACATTGTTCTTTAATGATGCATTTGGTCGGCATTGTTTGCTTTGATTTGTGAATGTTTAGAAGTCAATGGTGCATCGTAGTTTAAGTAGAAGATACGATCAACGGACTTTTAGGTTAACGATTTGTAAATTTTGCTCCATAAGAAATCAGTATTTTATTACAATTCAAACTTTCATGGACTATCGGTTTTTTATGTACATACCTGGGTTCGAAACCAAAACCAAACCTGAAACTATATACGCATATTATAGGAACTGGGAGCCGAATCTATATTAATACAACTGGTTCCGGATGGTTAGGTCAAGCCGCTTCTGGCACTTCCAGTGAGAAAAAACCGGTTTTTGTTCGCCCTTAATTTTTATTTAATGCTTCAAAAACATATATATAGCAACCCTCATTAATTTTGATGTAATAATTATTCCAACATGCAACCAGGAAGCACTGTTTTTATTTTTATTTTTTTTTTATTTTTCGCAAGATATCATTATTGGGGTTTATTATTGTAGTATTCTGTAATTTTAATCCTTACAATTAATAGCAGAAGTAAATACCTATGATCGAGCGATTTGAAACCGAAGTCGGATTGAACCCAATGTACAGTTCAGAAATCACAAATTGATACCTTAAATAAATCTCAGAAACGTGCTAAAACACTATCAAATTAAACCAACTGATTGTACATCTCAAATGTTTAACCGGATTCAAAATGAAATTTTTATAGAATCAAACTTTTGTTTTTTGCAATAGAGAAAACCGTGCGTCCCCCTGTTCCTGTTTTGATCCCAAAAAATATGGTTTTCGTACATGAGTGCTTTATACGTTGGACTCCATAGATTAGAAAATCAAATCCATAAATACATTGGGCTTACTTAATAATTAGTAAAACCCACATGTTTATATTCACATGAAACAAACGTATAATCTAGTCCATGTACCAAAGACCTAGTAATAACTTATATATTCACATCATCACATGTATAATTAAATAGTTAAATGACCCCGTGTGTTGTGGCGGACATCCTTCGTTTAAGGTTACTTACATGTTAGATCAGTTGTAGTGATTAATACCACATCAACACCATTGATATGTTCTTTAATGAGATAAAAGAGGCCACATGTATTGCCCTACATTATAACATCAAAATACTTCAATGAGCTATTGTAAATGAGAGGTATGATTAAATTCAATTAGTTTCTCCATGAAGCTAAAGTAAATAGTTTTATTTTGGGATTTTGAATTCTAAATTAAGATTTTTTTTACCATACATGCATTACTTAGGCCTTGTATATGTCAATCCAGAATGATGATTTCTGCTTAAATGTCAATATGTTCGACTTCACATCGCATTGGTTCTGCATAAAATCTTAAAGAAATCAAAACATTTTTATTTAAAAATATCAAGTTAATTACCTTAGTTTTAGAACTTCAACTGAACATTCATATATGCGTCGAACCTTAGCGAAAGTCCTTTGTGGACCAACGTCTCTAACCGTACCATCAAAGTCAAGTAATATGGAATACGTGTCAAAAGCTGACCTGTTTCGTTAATACTTTACAAAGAATATTGGTTGATTCATTACGTGCTGTGGCAAATCTCAAAAAAAGAAATAATAAGAAAAATAAAAAGAATAAAAAACAAAAATAGCAAACACACCTTGCATCAAAAAGTTCAAAACATAACTATGAAAAAGTACATAGAAAGAGTTAAATAAGCTCTAAATACTCAACAAATCTACTCTTAATAAAAATAAAAATCTAAAAACCTCTCCCAAAAAGAGTACGCATATAAATACAAACTCAACACTTTTAGCTTTATTTAAGTTTTAAAGCATGTAGATGAAAATATGAACAGATGAGCATGATACATTTCTAATTTTCTCATCTTCTTCATCATGAAGACCGTACAACCCAACATCATAAATAAATGTCTAATTTCCCGGCAACAAAAATACCAAAATTAATTATAACTATAAACATTCTGTCTACATCTTCATCTTTCATAAAATCCACAATAGACATAAAAAAACATCACTAACCCAAATAGAGCTAAAAAAGAAGCTAATTTAAATCACATGATTAGACTTCATTTCCACTTTTGCTACAATGAACTTATACAAGCAGACAATACATTGCAAGGCAATTGAACATAAGCATATGGGTTACCCTCATAACTACATTGCACACGCAGAAATAAACGATGAAATGATTTAGCCCCTAAACATCAAAGTCCTGTCGGCGTTCAATATACATGGATTAAAAAGTAAATCAAATACCTTTGGAGAAATTGCAAATGGCGGAAACGGTTGCCACAAAACTGAATCTAATCAACTACAGGCGAAATAATCTTGTTCAATGTCTGCTATGTTTTCTTACTAACAAACAAAAGCCTAGATGAACTTATCAACATGAACAAGGTAAAAAGGGAAACATCACAAATAGAAATCATACGTGGAAGGCAAAAAGAAAGGCGTAAGCATACCTCTAATTACTTTGATCCAAACCCTAGAAAAGTGCCTTTTGAGGGAAAAGAAGCACACAAATAAGGATGAATCAAGAGAAGCTAAAACCATGGAATCAGCTAACCGAAACCATTGAGGCAGAAAATTAGTGTGTGTTTGCAGAAAACCTGTGAAAGACCCTGTTGAAGGAAAGGAATCATACATCTAGCAAAGATAAGAGAGAAACAAGAGAAGGTAAAACCACAAAATCAACTCACCAAAGCCATTGATGCTGAAAAATGATGTGTTGGCAGAGGAAGATGAGGGAACTAGAGAAGAAGGCGATGGAACAACTGGTGTAAAGCCAGAGAAAGTCTGCTTCGATTTAATGCTATGCTTTGTGAGGTTGTACATGAGGCTTTAGGTGTTTGCTGTTTGGTTTTTGAAATATAGTACAATTATGTTAGTGTAACACAAACCCGCACTTCGCGTCACCTAGCTTATTTAGTCACTTGTATAATTATCAGATCAAAAAGTTAATCCAATAATACTAAAATTGTTGATTACACTAAAATTACCAACATTCTTTTCCCGTTTTAGTGACATCCATAATTAACTTAAATATATCTTGCTGAAATTCAAACTTCTACATCAGAAATCAACACTTCCATACAATCATTGATCTCACCCAGGAATCAAAACTTCCAGAGTGAAAAAAACTGATGTCAGCTTTTACCATTCTGATTAAACATCAGTATCCATCTCTACTATATTGCACAATTTACACTACAATCAATTAACATTGCAAATCAAGTTTTTTTCACCTATTTCTCAGCTCAAGTGCAAGGTTTTTAGCATGCTTTAAACACTGGAAGCTTTTTGCAGAATTGACATCTTCCGAAAATGCCAACTTCAGATTTGAAAACATTTCCTTAAAGGCCTTTGTATCTCCACTTCCATCTGATTCTTGCAAATCCTTCTGTGCCGACCTATTTTTACGTCTGCTGCCCACAGCTTTTTCCAACTTCATTGCCATCACATTCGCTCGTTTTATACATGATAAGGGTAGCTGTAACATAACATGAGTAGCACTAAATAAAGTTGAACTTTGACTTCCTAGGTCAAAACTATTTCTCCATAAGTTGCCAGGTGTTTTTTAGTAGAGATGGCAATTTCAATCCCTTTACTTATAAATGGGTCAATTTTGATTTTTTTTTCCTCTCAGACGGGACTATTGGGTCAATCCAACATATTAGCAGATAGGAGAACACGTCACACGCGTTGAAAGTCACCAAAAATTCATTTTATATACATTCAACCTCAAAATTGCTTTATTCAAACATTTAGATTGGAATCAAGATTAACGAAAAATTATTTACAATATTTTCTGAAAAAAAGTAACAAAAAGATGTTTGTCAGTCAACCCAACCACAAACTGACCTGTTTCAACAATGACCCATTACTCAACCCGACCATTTTGACACCTCTAAATTTCTGATAGGCGGGTTTGATTTAGCAATATGTCCTTGATTCATCATGCAAAATCAACAAATTTCTCCACCCAAAAAGAATCAAGTGTCAACTAACCTGAGCAAGTTGTGCGACTTTAAATCCAAAGCTCCTTTCAGTAACACCAGGAACAAGCTTATAAAGGTAAACAATGTCTTCATAGTCAGAATTACCATTTGAATTCATCATACATTCATCCTTCTGTGAAGTCAAATATGAAACATGATACGACCCCACACGACCAGTCAACCCTTTTGTCAAATTGACTATTTCTGGATAATGAGTAACAAATAGCACCATACATTTTTTCTGCTCTAACAAATAATTCAATGTAGCATATGCAATTGCAACCCCATCATGTGTGCTTGTGCCTCTACCAAGCTCATCAAGAATCACTAAAGATTGGCCCGTGCAAGTATCGAGTATATGAGAAGCCTCACTCAATTCTTCTAAAAATGTACTTCTTCCCTGCTGAATGCTATCAGAAGCTCCCATCCTTGTGTAAATTCCATCTAATACATGCAATTTTGTTGATGATGCTGGTACAAAAGAACCAACCTAAAGGAAAAGGAGAACATTCATTTAGTTCTTTCTATTACATCATGTCCCAAAAACTACAAGGGTGTTTGGATGTGTTTCTGCTGCTTAAAGTTATACCACAGTCAGATATTTATATGTTTGGTGATTTGTGATTACTGATTAGTCAAAGAACTAATATATAAAATTGACCAAAGAGAAAATTGCTTGTGAAAACAATTACTGAAGGAGATAAAAGATAAGATGACCAAAAAATGGGAGAAATTTTGTGCAATATGAGTAGAAGTCTCTAGTTAGATCAAATAGAGAAAATAAGTAAATTTAATTTACCCATAGATATTGAAATATTCAGAACAAGAAACAAGCTGTAGAATAGTTTTCGTGTGTCTTTTTGTTGTTTTGAAATTGTAATAATCACAACGTTTTTATTATTTAAGCAATTAAAGAATACTATGGCCAAAAAAGATGTTTTGGTGCAAAAAGATTACCGACTCTTTAATAAACTACTCGAGAAAATGAACGAATACATTTTGTAAAAGAAGAGATTACGTGAAATATAAGTCTTCCAAATTAGGTCAAGAGAAGGGGTAGGTAAGTTTAATTTGCTCTTACATAATCTGTTTTGTTGCCGGCTGACATGAAACTAATTATTTGACCCCCAAACCAGCATATAATTAGATGCAGAATATGTTTATCTGAATGTTATAAGGCGATTAGACCAGGTTTAGAGCACAAGTCCAAACACCACCTAGATAGCCTAGACGTTTTAGAGTACATGAGTAATAAAAGCATATATGTATTGCTAACATACCTGTGCCATGATAGCAATGAGAGCCACTTGTCTTATATAACAACTTTTTCCACCCATATTTGGTCCTGTAACAATCTGACAATATTCCCCATCTGCATGCAAATTTGTATCATTCGGGACAAAATTATCTTGTAACATCATCTCCAAAACCTGCTCACGGTTAACCATCTAAGCATTACGCAAAAACAAGCATTGACATCTTAAAAAGAGTTCTATATACCGGATGGCGCCCTGCGGATATACATATCTGAACAGGTTCACTATCTTCAACAAAATCAGGGCGGACATAGTTCTGAGGAAGTAAGAAAATATACAAGTTGAAGCATCACATATTTAGAGGTAAAAGTTTCAAACTATTTATGAGTAAGAAGGTCACTTTGAGTTGTACTTCATCTCTAACAAGTAAGGTTAATATTTTTCAACTGTGATGGAATGGGTCAAACAGGTCACATGAGACGAAAGTTGCTCAAATTACGTTTAACATCTCAATTGTTAACAAATTAAAGAAAAAGCGATTGCAGTCATCCAATCAGACCTGACTCACTTGGTATGTACTAAAAGATTGTTCATTTTGAAATGAACCCATTTTGACCTTCCCAACCTGTCCATTTTGCCACCTCTGATCAAATTTATGAACTCATGAAAGACTACAAACCTTGTTTCTTGCAAGAAGGGCAAAAGAATGTATGCAATCCAAGGCTGCAATTGCTTGAACAGAACTCTGGAACTCAGAATAGTATTTGCTGAATTCATTTAAAAAGTTGTGCCAAGCTGAGCGGCACACAACGAGGAGCTCCTCCTTGGCCAATGACAGGTGGTCTAAAGCCACCAATACTTCTGGTGCATGATAGCGTATTGCCTTTTTGGTACTGTTAACCTTCACCCAATTAGAAGGAGCCTTTACATCTAGTGGCAACTGCAATTAACACTACAACTAATGAGAGACAACCATAACCACAAATAGCAGTTTAAGTTACATACAATGATAAGCTTCAAAAACATATATATTCCAAGTTAAATTGATTAATAGGGGGTGTTTGGATGAGTGCTTAGAAGTAATTGTGTTTGGATGTGCTTTTGTAGTTTGATGGTTAGAAAATTAGATAACAAGCTATATGAGCATTTGACGAATTCTTCTAATTCATGAAATTAATAAATAAAATGACAAAGGATATTCTAGTAAAAAAAGATATACTTGCCGTTCATTAAAAAGATATACTTTCTTGGAATGGAAGTAAAAATATTTTCTAATTAGGTTACGAGAGCTGCAATTAGGTAATGATGTTTATCCTTTTAGTAATAGTTGATTATTGACCCCAAATAATTAAGATAATCAGAAGAAGGCTCTGTTTATCCAAAAGTTGAGAGCTATTATAGGCAAATTGAAACACCTGTTAGTTACCTCTATCAAATGGGTCGTTCCAGACACACTCATGAATTCCAGATTCTGCTTTTTCAATTGTTTACGGTATAAATCAATCAATAAATCTAATTTCTCCTTTGCCTGATTCACTTTCATCCTTGCTGTAGCAATCTGCGTATTGTTAAGAGATATAAATGTGTAAGAAGCCACCCAACTATTCAAGTTTTTTGATCAACTGAAATTAATTTAAAGGCCACTCAAGAATAAATCCAGATTCATTTATACCGAATCTAACCAAAAACATGCTAAATGATAAAAGCTTCATTTAATTTTTTAACGGTAAGATAACTTTGTACTCTAGCTGAGACAAGTGATGAAGGGTACCATCTCGTTTGCTGGATAACAGGCTTTGGTATAAATGTAACGGGATACATACTCGGGTCGCCTATAAAGTAATTTTAATAGACGAGTGACCTTAATGTAAAACGTTGGATAGTTTGGGTGATTACCTCATATATTATCCCAAAAGATTACGACTCATTAAATAAACATAAGACATGAAAAAAAGCACAAGTTACATTTAGAGTAATTCATATTAGAAAACCTCTTCGAAATGTCCTTCTGAAACAACAAACAGATTGGAAAGGTCTCGTTGTTCAGCAGCTTCCTTATTCAAGGCAGAGAGCAGCCTTGTGGCAGTAGAAATTATGCTGGATGATGATGCAGTCAAAATTAATCTTTTCAGCAATGAAGAATGAATGGCTTTTTCTTGCCTGTTGTCACCAATATCCTCTTCTCCAACCTGAAGCTGCTGAAGCTGTTTACCGGACACTAATATGGCTTGAATGACTGCTATGAACTGACATTTAACACTAAATTAGATACAAATTTTCTAGTTGTCTGATTAAACAAAATGTGTCAATTTTAAAACCATTTCTGAATGAAAGCTTAAGAAACGGGTCAAGCAGCTCAAAAGTCACATGAAGAGTATTCACAAAGCAAAAAAACCAACTAAATTGTTTCAATTTAAAAACTAAAATATCATTGTACAATATATACTTTCTTTAACATATTTAACCCATTATAGTTTTTATACATAAAAAAATAATAAAAAGAGGAAAAAGAAAGTTTTGGTGAGTTCGCCAGCCTAGTCCATTTTGACTAGTTGCATAGCCAGCCCATTTTTTCACCTCTAACATACGCAATAGCTTCATTACCTCAGATGCCGTGGCAGTTCGATGAAAGATTCTTGTAATTCCACGTTGAATATCAGGCAACCTCCCTAAATTAGTCAGAACTGAAGTAAGCAGCTGCTGGAATTTTGGTGTAAAAGTAATGTTGGTGTCTTTTCCATCAGACCCCAAACCACCATAAGTGTTGGGAGAATTCATTGATTCAAGAATCTCTGAAATAGCATCAAGACGAGCATTAATCATGTTTCTGTCACGTAAAGGATGACTCACCTGAATGATAAAGTAAATCCCAATTACCAAATAATAGATTCCATATATAACAGTATCAACAAAAAAGATCACACACATTCACGAAAAAGTAATAATGATAATGATTAGAGGTACCAATAACGACTTAATGTGTGTGTAGAACAAGTCAAATAGATAAAATAAAAAAATAGCTAAAAAGAAAACGAGTCAAAAGCCACTTGAAGTGTATTTTTAATGCATACCCTTTAAATCATATTATTCAAGAAATTAACTTGATTTCATAATGAACAGCTTTTGTAATCATATTTGACACAAACTATTCACCAAAAGTTCACAAACCTTAAACAAAAATTGTTTTAATTCACCAAACCGTACAAAATACCCTTTACTGAACTTGACCATGTTGCCACCTCTAATGATGAATGCAAGGCAGATTGAAGCATACCCAGTGCCTGAGAAGCCTTGAACCACATGTAGTAAGTGTGTGATTCATACACTCAAACAATGAGCCAGACTCAGAGCCATTGGTGTTGTTCTTCAGAACCTACATGTGGTTAAACTGTTAGACTACTTGCATAATTATATTACACAAGACCTAATGTTGAATTTTGTATAGCGTATGGAAAATCTGAGGAATTAATTATCAATGGCATATTCTAATACAAGATGAATATTCAGCTACATCAATGTTTAAGACGTTGCAAATAGGAAATTATCACAAACCTCTAATTGTTGCATAGCATTGGCTGAGAGAATCATCTCCACATTATTAAAGAAGGGCCGAAATGAATCCCCCAAGCACAGAATCCTTTCAAGACCAAATTGTTTTAAATGATTGATGGTCAAGGCCAATGCCTGAACAACCAAATCAGGCATGCCCATAATCACCTGTATAATCGGGAAAAAAAACAGATAAATACAACTAAATCTCAAAATCAGTATTTGCTTTCCTCATCTTCTTCTAGTTCTTTTTATTTGCTATCTTATTGCCATTCTTATTTTATATCTTTAATAGTTGGACTGAAAAGAAACATATTTACCAATTGATTTTTAGTTCTTCCCTCCAACTCCCCAGATTCTTGAGCAGTATCATTTATAAGACTACCGCCTATTTTATCATAAGCAGACAATACTTCAGCCAGTGCACCACCATCTTTATAGCGATCTCGAGAAACACGTTCCATCCGTACATTCGAAGCAGGCCCAGCATATGCCACTAAAAACTGCATATTAAACAGAGTCCCTTGTATTAGAAGTAGTTAATTAAAAAATAAACATAAAACCACGATTTTCAATTTATCAAAACAAATGGTTTTATTGTCTTACTGATGAATGGCATAGCATAATCATTCAGTAATGACACTGCGATACGTACAAGCAAAGATCAAGTGATGCTACATTGGTACCCTTGAAAATAGGTCCAGCTAGGTGTTTGGATACGTGTTTTGATAGTGATCATGTGATATTCAAAAAGAGAATAATAAGGTATTAAGATAATAAGTTGTAACAAATGGGTTGTATAAATTAGTGTTTAGATTTGCTTCTACCATTTGTAACTATAATAATAACAAGATGATGAAATGTATGATTTAACCATGTTATCTATATAAGATTCATCGAGTCATAACTACCTTCTCTGTTAGCTTAGATAAGGGATCACCAAGAAGCAATTCAGCAGGAGACAAACTCAATATCTTAGCTTCGAGCCCAGTTCTCAATACATTATCATCAAATTCACCATAAATAACATCTCCCGTCGAAATTTCAACCGCCACAATCCCAATTTTCACATCAATCCCATTTTCACTACTCCCCTTCTCACCACCATTCCCACTATCAACAACACAAACCAAATAATTATTACAAGACCCACACCCCTCCTCTCCCCCACCCACATCTTCAGCAGCCTCCAAAGTCGCCTTTGTGTACAACGCCGATAACCCACGACAAAACGGACCCAATTTATTCGACCCATGCGCCTTAATCATTGCGGTTTCAGTCTGCTTAACAACACCCACCTTGTACCCAGCACTCACCAGCCTCCTCACATGGACATTCAACCGAAAAGTGGGTATACTAGCTGTCAAGAAATTATGATCCATATGTGCATAAATCCCCAAAACTCTAGCAGCATTCTCAGCATCTTCACCGAAAAATCGAAACTTGTAACCTACTTCAATCATCAAAAGAACATCTTTGTACTTAGCTTTGAGCTCCACCACCTGCTGCTCTAATGGAGTATATTTAGGATTCAATAAAAGATTATTGTTTGAAGTGGAAACAGTCTCTGTATCATGATCACAGGGCTCTAGAAGTTTGCTTATGAACTTTTGGTGAAGTGTAGGATTGGGTAAAGGGGGATTAGGGTTTCGAGAAGGTTCTGGAAGGTCGGAATCGGGGGATACTTTGGGGGTTTTTTTGATCGGAGAGATGAGTTGGGATGTACGTTGGCGTTTGAGAGGGGAGAAAGTGACGGTGGCGGAGACTTTAGGAGGTGGTATTGATGGGGCGGTGGAAGACGGTGGCGACGACGGCGATGGTGGCGGTGATGACGGAGGCGACGGTGGCGGTGGGGAAGAATGGGGTTTGGGTTTGGGAGCGAAGAAACGGGAGATGACTTGTTGTTTTTGCTTTCCCATTACGGTGGCGGTGCGACGGTGATCACGGTGGTGGTGAGGGTTTAGAGGGTTTTGGAGTGAAGCCAGTAACGCATACGTTTTGGCGCGCTTTTTGAGGGCACTAGCCTTATGATTATTCACCGAACATTCCAAGTATTGTTACACGTTCACCCGTTTGTTTTAATCGTTAAGTTTGATCCAAGTTTTGTTACACGTTCATATGTTTTTTAGGGTAAATTCGTCTTTTAACCTTATTATTAAAAACCAAAATTATTATAACTCACCACACCCACCCTATTACATTTCCCTCTCTCTCTCTAAACACATAACTTCGCACCGCCGCCCCACCTCCACCGCCCGCCCTCCTCCACCGTCGTCATCGCCGCCACCATCTGCTAGCGTCTATTCATCTCCCTCTCGCTACACAAAGTTTTCATTACTCCATCGTTGCCACCACCGCGCACCCTCCTCCACCACCACCACCATAACATCATCATCATCTTTCATCTTCATCATCACCATATCCATACCCAGATTCATCACTATAACTACCCTTCTAAACACCATATTCATCACCATCGCTATGCCCTCTTCACCCACCGTATACATCGCCATTGATTCCCAAATCCACACACCACACACCACATTCAATCGCAAATAGGTGAAGATATCGTCGATATCGTACCCCCATCCTCATAGCCATCATCGCAAACAGTCTACCTTCAGGATTTCAAATGGGTGGGCTTCAAGATTTCAGATCTGTGGTTGGAGACTATCTCACGTGACTTAGATCCACACATAGCACCACTGTCTTTAGTCACATATATATGATGCCTCTATGGTGGTAGCGTTGATAATGGATGATGGCGTGGTGGGAGATGATTGCAGAGGGGGGAGATATATATATATAATATATATATATATATATATATATATATATATATATATATATATATATATATATATATATATATATATATAGAGAGAGAGAGAGAGAGAGAGAGAGAGAGAGAGAGAGAGAGAGAGAGGTGAAAAAATAGGACAAAAGAGGAATGGAGGTGGGATGTTTCGTGTTTAGAGAAAGAGATGAATGGGGTAGGATGGGTGTGGTGAGTTATAATAATTTTGATTTTTAACAATAAGAGTAAAAAGATGAATTTACCCTCATGTGCCAGACTTCGACTAAAACAAACCGACGTTAGGGGAAAAGACTAAACGTGTAACAAAACTTGAATATGAATGATAATTCTTGTAATTTCATTAGTTTAAGGACAATACTTGAAATTTTTTACAAACTTAAAAGACGAAATTTGTAATTTACTCTACCTTAAAAGTTAAATTTTAAATACGGTTAATTGAATTATAGACACCGGCCCACTCACTATAGATGAGAGAAAATCTTATGTTTCAATTTAAAATGTTTTTTTATCACAAGTGAGACATTAACCCAAGACATTCTCCTATTTTAATGAAGTTTTGGGATACCTCACCTTAGCGATTTAGGCTAAGAATATTGGTACCTTAAAAGTTATACGGGAAGATAATTACGTGTAACGTATAACTTCTTATGCATACATCTCTGTCTTCTCCTCTCTTTTGAAAGCCAGCCACAAAGTGCATTGAGTCTGAAAATTGCTCTGAAGTTATTCTTTTGAATCTCTAAATGCTTCCTTTGATTGCGTGTACTAGTACGATGCTTTCAAGTTTTTGGGTTTAGACATTTTTTAACGACAAATGTGCGACCCTGATTCGGAGAATATGTGTTATATTAATCAGGCTCACCTATTCGTTTCCCAGCCAAAACCGCACTCCTAACCCCCTCAGGAAGAAATTCATTGCTTAAAAAAACCCTGGCTTAACTGTATTTTACTAAGTGTGAAACTTGAACCCATGATCTCTCAATATTTACATGTCATGAGTTAAAAGTAGTTTTTTTCCCTAATATTATTATGGCTTTAGACATGATTACTATTTTTTTCACTTGTTTTTCCTTCTACGTTATGAGTTAAAAGTAGTTTTTTTTCTAATATTATTTGTTATTAAGGATGCAAGCTATGACTAGAACAATGTATTAAAGTAGATCAGGTGCTTGATTTTTTTATTAAATTTAGAAGCATATTCAACACTTAGTTGCATCCTTTAGAAAAACTTTAGTTTTTCTTACACTTATATTTTCATGTGTAAGTGAAGATCTTATAATGGTAAAATAACTTCACTATTGATTTTTATTTTGAGTTAATTACACGATTGGTCCTGTAGTTTGCCCATATTATAATATTGGTCCTAACTTTTGAGAAATTACAACATTGGTCCCAATTGTTTGTCAAATCGAAACACCATTTGTCCCTGACACTAACTTCTGTTAGATTTTTCAGTTAAGTGGAGGTAAAAAGACCAAAATACCCCTTATTATTAAAATAAATAACAAACTCTATATATTATTTCATATAGGGCCCACTTTTTTAATTAATTAATTATATTATATGTATATATATGGACATGAACGTCCAACATCATTTTCAACATCTTGAAGATAAACAACACCTCTGACGCACCACCATCGGTGCATCACCACCGTCGCCACCCCACCGCATGTGCAACATTGCCGTCCTCCTCAACGTATTTACTTTTGCTCCGCCGCTACTATGTGTTCCGGTACGACGGTGGTTTCTCACGATCGGAATCATCGGTGAGGATCAATTACGCTGCTTTGATTAACAAACCTAAATAGTCTTCATCTCTAGGTTTTTCACCTTCGTGTTTTAAGACTCCATTGTAATCGACACCGGAGCTCTAATCTCTGACATGCGAGATCTCCGAGTGCTCCAAGGGGCAGTGGTGATGGAGGAGGGTGATGTTTTGTGGCGGTGGTATGACAGGGTGGCGGAGAAGGGGGATGTTGGATGGAGAAGCATTCGTAGCCGGCGGCTACGATGGGTTTGGCCGACAACGATGGGTTTGGCTGGTGGGTTGACTGCGTATTCATATATGTATATGTGTATGTGTGTGTACATATAACTAGCTTTAGTAAACTCGTATATTACACGGGTTGAATAAATAAAATATTAATATAATAAATTTTATTAATTATAAAATGACATTCTAAGATATGATACACTGACATTACGTATAAGTTAAGACTATAATTAATAAAACAGTGATATTAACTTGCTATAATTTGTTTATAAATTTTTTGACCAAAACAAAAAAAAATATTCTAAAACAAGCCATATAGAAATGTCATTTTTAAAAATTTCTTTATTGTAACTCCTAAATTTAATTATTTTTGGCTTTTAAAATATTGACTTCATAAAAATACCAATTCTAAAATATTTCGTATTTTTAAAAAAGTTTGATGCTTTAGAAAAATTAATTATTTTATAAAAAATTATTTATTTAGAAATGACATTAATAAAAACATCTCTTTATTAATTTATTAAATTTAAAAAAGTGTTAAATAATATTATTAATATTTAAGGTAATTATTTAATAGGAGTGAGATACGGAAAATTTTTTATGAGAATAATTATGGTGCTGTCATATGTCATCCCAAGTTATTATTTTATTAAAATAGAAAGATTAAATTAAAAAAAGGTCCCACATACATTTTGTCTTTTAGTTAGGGGTAATAAAATCTTTTTACACTCACTTAACTAAAATCTATAACTGAATTTAGTGTTGCGGACCAATCGTATACCGAGTTAGCAAACAATTAGGACCAAACCTGTAATTTTTTCAAAAGTTGAAACTAATATTGCAATACGGACAAACCGTGGGTACCAATCATGTAATTAACTCTTTTATTTTTTTAACATATGTTTGCTCAGTAGATATATTAAGTATTGAATGTTTTACATTCCATTTGATTTCACGGAATCACTACAAAATTGATTTTTATTATTTGATTTGATGGCTAATAATAGTTACCATTTCATGCCCAATGATCAAGCATGAGGATGAGATTAATAAAGCTATTAAATATAAATTTTCTAAAGATAAAGACTCACTTAAATTGATCACTCTTTAGCCTAATACGCTAATTACTATCTATTCAACTAACCTATATCTTCAAGTTCATATAACTTCACAATTCTGTTTACCGTTGGTGCCGATAGATTCACTACTTCAGCGTCGTTATCGGACATTTCAGACTGAGCATCTATATCTCGTATTTCGCTCCACACCGAGAAGAGGGATGTGTACCTCCAGCAACAACAAGATGGAACCATAGGCTTCTATGCTGGGAGCATTTCGGGGTATAGGTGTAACCATCTCAACTCCTCGTTTATATGTTTTACGTCTTGAAGTATTAAAGTTTAATTAGTATAATTATAATATATTTGAAGTATTAATGTTTAGTTAGCATTTTATATGTATGTAATATTAATATGTACGTGCCACACTAATGGTGTTATTAGCTTAAATAAGTGTGTAACACCCGGAAATTTTCTTTGTAGCCGACGAGAGAAGAAAAAGAAATAAAGTCTAAAGTCGAGGGACCAAACCCGCTAACGAGAGAAACTTCGATGCAAGGGAGTATAAAAGGGAGGAGGCACTCCCATTCTCCCCATTTTTAAGCCTAGAGAGAAGAAGAGAGAAAGAAGAGAAAAGAGAAGAAGTGTTGGCCCGGGTTGGTTCGAGTAGCCAAAATCGACGTGGAGCGAGTCAAATCGAAGCTCTACTCGACGGGATCGTTAAGGTGAGTTCTAGGACCCCTCTTTTGCACGTTTTCAACTGATTTTGGGGCTGGAACACGTCCAAAAACCTATTTTCGAGTTTTTGGGTGAAAACCCGTTTTGATGTATGTATGTATGTATGTGTATGATGCGTTAGAGACTTGATTTCTTGCTTGGTTATGCTTGTATGAGGTCATGGTATGTTTCCCTAACCTTTAGAAGGGTTGATTTGAGCTTAAAAGAGGTTTGGAAGGGGTTGGAGGTCGAAAACCCGCGGCTGCAGTCGACCTAACTACACTCTGCACCAGCTAGGGCTAGGCGACCGACTGGAGGGCGACTGGAGGCCATTCGGCCGATTGAAGTGCGACTGAGGTCCATACGCACGTTTGCTATGCGACTGAGGTCCATACGCATGATGGTCATGCGATTGAAGTTCATGTGCTGGGGAGTCATGCGATTGAGAGATGGTGCGACTGAGGTTCATTCGCACGAAGGTTATGCGACTGAAGTCCATGCGCCTGGAGGCCATGCGACTGAGGTTCATTCGCATGAGGAGTATGCGACTGAAGCCCATACGCCTGAAGTCATGCGACTGAAGGCCATACGCATGAGAGTAATGCGACTGGGAGTCCATTCGCATAGGGTCCATTCGCATAGATGCCCATTCGCCTAAGTGTTCAGAAATGATAACCGAGATGGAATTACTCGACGATGTGAAGGGCATGGACGGTATAAGGTAACGTAGGATGATGAGCTTATGAGGTGGATGTTGATGGAGATGATGGTAATATGCATGATGTTATGTGTTATGTTAGGCACGGCGGTGCGTGTGATGCATAGTATGTATGATGTGCGTGATGTGATGTGTGATTGATGCGTATGTGTGATGATGCCGTATGTTCATGTTTATGTTGTGTTCCTTGCTATGTATGATTATCTTTCTATGTCTTTGCGTTGAACGTTAATGAATGAAATGAAAGTATTATGTAACGTAAAGTGAAAGATAAAGAAAAGAGGAACATAATGAATGAATGCATGCATTTATGAATGAATGAAATCGCGTGAGGTATGTATGTGAAGCGAAGCGAAGTGCACGGCTCTAATGCCTTAGGCTCAACCGTGAGAGGTTCAGCTAGCTTATAGTGTGCACGCAAGGGTTCCAGTCTTTGTGGCTGACCTTCGGTGATGTACCCATATTGATGGGGGTGATGTACCCATATTGATGGGGGTGATGTACCCACTTCGGTGGGGGTGATGTACCCATATTGATGGGGGTGATGTACCCACTTCGGTGGGGGTGATGTACCCACTTCGGTGGGGGTGTAGTACCCATAATGTTGGGGGTGTATTGTATGATGGTTACCCGGGTTACGCATAACTTCGGGGGTGTAGCATGAAGCCATGCATATGTATGAGGTGAGCAACCCGGTCGTTGCAAAAGACTCGAGTACGTGCTATCGTGATGTTGCCTTGGGGTGAGCAACCTTGTTGTTGCAAAAGACTCGGATAGCTTGCTATCGTGATGGGCAATGAGGTGAGCAACCCTAGGGGTGCAAAAGACTCGGATAGCGTACATTCACTGAGATGGCTAATGAGGTGAGCGACTTGGTGTTGCAACAGCCTCGGATGGAGTTCAATTCCTGTGATTGACTCGTATGGGATCTTTGTCGCGTATCCCGGTGTTGTGTCAGTCTTCGGACATGAGTCGGGGGCTTGTGAGCAGGTCCCGGCACAGCATCAGCTTTCGAGCATGAGTCGGGGATATTGCATAAGACAAGATTCGAGTAAGGAAGGGTGATGAGTAAAGAGATGAATGAATGAATGAACGCATGAAATGAACGTTAATGAACGATCCTAATAATGTATGAAATGGGATCCTTGTCATTCGACCTCAGTAATCGTGGCTGTGTGCCATGAAGAGGGTAAAGTCTGACAGGATCTAGAATGAAGTGAAAGATAATGATGTATGATAATGGATGAGTATAGCGAACGTAATGACGAAGATAATAATGATATTATCTGTATGTACGTATGATGTGTGAACGCATGTATGTAATGAATGTTTTTATTAAAGAAAGTAAAGAACGGTTTTACGAAAGAAAAGTAAGTTTTATTATAAAACTAGAACTCACTCAGCAACGCTGACTTTGATGTGTTTCCAGTTGGCAGGTATGTTGCTGAGGATGGCACGGGGCGGCTACTCAGCGTATTTTGGATGGCATCTCTATGTTTAATGCTTTTGAAATAAATGTAATATGATAATGTAACAAGAAACGATTGTACTGATGTGCAAGAGTTTTTTGATGAAATGAAATGGTGTTTTTAATGTTTCCGCTGCAACTATTTATGAAAGGAAAAATGTAATGTATGATTTATGTGCGATGAATGACCAACTGTAGGCGTCCCGGGAACGGGGCCTTACAAGTTGGTATCAGAGCCAAAGTTTAAGTGAATTGGGTAAATATTTTCAAAAACCTAATCTTAAACTGAGAATGGGACGGAAAGGGAATGGGATGCCAATCTGAGTAGCTGCGTGCCATCAGGTATGTTTTTGTAAAGTTAACCGGTTTATGTGCGCATGTTATATGGTTTATGTGTTGCTGGTAGATTTAGATACTGATGTAATCAGGACAGGTAATGCTCGGAGTATGAAGAGTAAAGTAAGTGGCTAATCACAACTGGCCACTGTAATTAGGGACTTACTATACTTGACATAAACTGAGCTGTTCCTTGAATGACCGTGTTAGTGTTTGAATCTTTCAGTGTGTTTAGAGGATGGCTGGTGGAAGATCTTCGAAAGCTTCTCGTGGTGGAGGTGATGGTGGACGTGGTGCTGAACCACGGGTCACAAGAGGAAGGGCAAGGGCCGAAAGGGTAGTTCATGAAGAACCTGTGACCCCTCATCCTGAGGGCGGTGATGAGAATGCTAATCAGAGGGCCTCGATGAGAGAGGCGGTCGTGGAAGAAGTGCATCAGGTCTTGCAGACAATCCTACCGTCTGTAGTGACCGAAGTGATAAAGACTGTTAGAGAAGAGGAGAGAAAGGAAAGGGGTAGACCTTCGGGTGAAAGGAGACGACCCGAGACTGAAAGGGTTCTCTCCGATGACGAAGAGGAAGAAGAAGAGGAAGAGCCTGCGCCGGAGGCGGCACGAGGCTGTAACTATGGGGCGTTTCAGCGATGCAAGCCCCCTACTTTTGATGGTAATGGCACTGCTGCTGCTGCTCACCGGTGGGTGAGGGAGATGGAAGCTGTTTTAAATATCAGCGAGTGCCGAGAGGATCAGAAAGTAAAGTTTGCTACCCACTCTTTCGTGGACTCAGCTTTGTGCTGGTGGGACAACATAGTCCAAGTTGAGGGAAGCAGGGCTATTGGAAGGATGAGATGGTCAGAGTTGAAGAGGCTGGTGATTGAGGAGTTCTGTCCTCACCGTGAGATGGATAAAGTAGAAAGAGAGTTCCTGCAGCTGGAGGCGGGAACAATGACACATCAGCAATACACCACCAAGTTCAACGAAATGGCACGACTGGTGCCGGATCAGGTGACACCCCTCTCACGAAAGATCAAGAGGTATATTCATGGCTTGCCAGCGGACATTCGTAGGCACATGATTGCTGCCCGACCGATCACGTTTAGGTCGGCGGTGGATTTAGCGGGAAGATTATACGATGAAAGATTGATGGTGGTGACAGAAGGTAGCAAGAAAGAAGATGGTGATCGGGATTGGAATGGGAAGCGATTGGGACACGGCGAAGCCGCTCCAAGTGGCAAAGGTGCACGGGTGGACGACCAACGTGTGGTCATAAATGACGTGGGTTCGGAATGGTGTGACAAGTGTGGACACAGGCACCCTGGGGAATGTAGATTGGGAACTGATGCCTGCTTTCGTTGTGGAAGGACCGGACATGTAGCGAAGAACTGCGGTATGGGGAAGTGTTATTCTTGTGGTGAGGAAGGTCATAAGAGCAGGGACTGTAAGAAGCAAAGGGCTGGAGGCTCGGGAGTGAAGAAGATCGGAGGAAGCTAGGACGGACTTCGATGTTATGTCAGGTATGTTCCTAGTAAATAGATTCTTGGCTTGTGTTATTTAATGTTGGCGTTAGTAAAAGTTTTATTCCTGCTGCTTTCTGTGCTAAATTGCCTGTTAGTGGTAAGAATATAAATACGCCATTTGATGTAGCCCTAAGAGTGGATTGTTTGACGGACTACGGAGCGAACACTATGTGTTGCAAAAAGATAATACGGTTGATAGCGCCTGAGGGGATCATGGTAATGGCTTAAGGTGATTGAGCCACGACGATTCCAAATGTGATTTCGATGACATTGGCGGGAAGGTGCATGAATCGTGATATGGTGGAGTGTGAGATTAAATGCCTTACTTGTTCACAAGTGAAGGCCAAGCGCCAAATGCCGTATACAAAGTAATGAGGAGATCGAGGCCACGATCGAGAAGCTCGAAAGGATTAAAGCATTGATGAAGCTAGCCAAAGATAGATAAGAAGTCGTGTGTGGATAAGCGACGTAGACCGATTGAACTTCAGGTGAGAGACTGGAAAAGAGATGAGACAGAATTTCCAAGCAATGGTTCAAGGAACAACAGGTTTCGGGGACGAAACCCATTTAAGGGGGGTGGACTTGTAACACCCGGAAATTTTCTTTGTAGCCGACGAGAGAAGAAAAAGAAATAAAGTCTAAAGTCGAGGGACCAAACCCGCTAACGAGAGAAACTTCGATGCAAGGGAGTATAAAAGGGAGGAGGCACTCCCATTCTCCCCATTTTTAAGCCTAGAGAGAAGAAGAGAGAAAGAAGAGAAAAGAGAAGAAGTGTTGGCCCGGGTTGGTTCGAGTAGCCAAAATCGACGTGGAGCGAGTCAAATCGAAGCTCTACTCGACGGGATCGTTAAGGTGAGTTCTAGGACCCCTCTTTTGCACGTTTTCAACTGATTTTGGGGCTGGAACACGTCCAAAAACCTATTTTCGAGTTTTTGGGTGAAAACCCGTTTTGATGTATGTATGTATGTGTATGATGCGTTAGAGACTTGATTTCTTGCTTGGTTATGCTTGTATGAGGTCATGGTATGTTTCCCTAACCTTTAGAAGGGTTGATTTGAGCTTAAAAGAGGTTTGGAAGGGGTTGGAGGTCGAAAACCCGCGGCTGCAGTCGACCTAACTGCACTCTGCACCAGCTAGGGCTAGGCGACCGACTGGAGGGCGACTGGAGGCCATTCGGCCGATTGAAGTGCGACTGAGGTCCATACGCACGTTTGCTATGCGACTGAGGTCCATACGCATGATGGTCATGCGATTGAAGTTCATGTGCTGGGGAGTCATGCGATTGAGAGATGGTGCGACTGAGGTTCATTCGCACGAAGGTTATGCGACTGAAGTCCATGCGCCTGGAGGCCATGCGACTGAGGTTCATTCGCATGAGGAGTATGCGACTGAAGCCCATACGCCTGAAGTCATGCGACTGAAGGCCATACGCATGAGAGTAATGCGACTGGGAGTCCATTCGCATAGGGTCCATTCGCATAGATGCCCATTCGCCTAAGTGTTCAGAAATGATAACCGAGATGGAATTACTCGACGATGTGAAGGGCATGGACGGTATAAGGTAACGTAGGATGATGAGCTTATGAGGTGGATGTTGATGGAGATGATGGTAATATGCATGATGTTATGTGTTATGTTAGGCACGGCGGTGCGTGTGATGCATAGTATGTATGATGTGCGTGATGTGATGTGTGATTGATGCGTATGTGTGATGATGCCGTATGTTCATGTTTATGTTGTGTTCCTTGCTATGTATGATTATCTTTCTATGTCTTTGCGTTGAACGTTAATGAATGAAATGAAAGTATTATGTAACGTAAAGTGAAAGATAAAGAAAAGAGGAACATAATGAATGAATGCATGCATTTATGAATGAATGAAATCGCGTGAGGTATGTATGTGAAGCGAAGCGAAGTGCACGGCTCTAATGCCTTAGGCTCAACCGTGAGAGGTTCAGCTAGCTTATAGTGTGCACGCAAGGGTTCCAGTCTTTGTGGCTGACCTTCGGTGATGTACCCATATTGATGGGGGTGATGTACCCATATTGATGGGGGTGATGTACCCACTTCGGTGGGGGTGATGTACCCATATTGATGGGGGTGATGTACCCACTTCGGTGGGGGTGATGTACCCACTTCGGTGGGGGTGTAGTACCCATAATGTTGGGGGTGTATTGTATGATGGTTACCCGGGTTACGCATAACTTCGGGGGTGTAGCATGAAGCCATGCATATGTATGAGGTGAGCAACCCGGTCGTTGCAAAAGACTCGAGTACGTGCTATCGTGATGTTGCCTTGGGGTGAGCAACCTTATTGTTGCAAAAGACTCGGATAGCTTGCTATCGTGATGGGCAATGAGGTGAGCAACCCTAGGGGTGCAAAAGACTCGGATAGCGTACATTCACTGAGATGGCTAATGAGGTGAGCGACTTGGTGTTGCAACAGCCTCGGATGGAGTTCAATTCCTGTGATTGACTCGTATGGGATCTTTGTCGCGTATCCCGGTGTTGTGTCAGTCTTCGGACATGAGTCGGGGGCTTGTGAGCAGGTCCCGGCACAGCATCAGCTTTCGAGCATGAGTCGGGGATATTGCATAAGACAAGATTCGAGTAAGGAAGGGTGATGAGTAAAGAGATGAATGAATGAATGAACGCATGAAATGAACGTTAATGAACGATCCTAATAATGTATGAAATGGGATCCTTGTCATTCGACCTCAGTAATCGTGGCTGTGTGCCATGAAGAGGGTAAAGTCTGACAGGATCTAGAATGAAGTGAAAGATAATGATGTATGATAATGGATGAGTATAGCGAACGTAATGACGAAGATAATAATGATATTATCTGTATGTACGTATGATGTGTGAACGCATGTATGTAATGAATGTTTTTATTAAAGAAAGTAAAGAACGGTTTTACGAAAGAAAAGTAAGTTTTATTATAAAACTAGAACTCACTCAGCAACGCTGACTTTGATGTGTTTCCAGTTGGCAGGTATGTTGCTGAGGATGGCACGGGGCGGCTACTCAGCGTATTTTGGATGGCATCTCTATGTTTAATGCTTTTGAAATAAATGTAATATGATAATGTAACAAGAAACGATTGTACTGATGTGCAAGAGTATTTTGATGAAATGAAATGGTGTTTTTAATGTTTCCGCTGCAACCATTTATGAAAGGGAAAATGTAATGTATGATTTATGTGCGATGAATGACCAACTGTAGGCGTCCCGGGAACGGGGCCTTACAAAGTGTTAGTTAGAATTTATGTAAATAGGGATGTTAAACAACTGTAATCGTCAACATATTAAAATCGGTGTAATAACA
>CM046042.1:2455770-2465578 GCA_025215565.1 Flaveria ramosissima
TTACAATGCGATATTCGTTTTATGAATACTTGCGTGGCTTCTATTGTATAGTCTATTTATGTCATGAGCATCACAAAACTCAATTAAATAATAGCACACGAATAAGAAAATGTTTTTCATAAACATAGTATTTTAAAAATAAATATCTAAGCACACGAATAAGAAAATACAAGTCATAAACATAGTACGTTAAAAACAAATATCCGCATGTTAACTACTTGGATTTGATGAGATCATTTTTTGTCATAAGCCTTACAAATCTCAATGACCTCATCACCATGCTTCGACCACCACTCTTCGTCGGTGTCCAAACTGGAAGATTCTTGTGTCACTTCTGTTTTTACTGCCATTAATTTCTGATTAGGACTTTCTTGTATTTTCTCCTCTTTGACTGAAGCTGACACTAAAAAAACAATGGTAGTAGTGTTTTATTAAAACCAGAAAGGTACATAGATTAAACTATAATTATATATATTAAATTGATACCAGGCATGTCTTGAAGTTCCTTCTTTTGTTCATCCATAATAGATTTCTACTTTATGTAAGAGAAAATGAACAAGTCAGTATGTTATAAAGTATATATTTAATAAGCGAAATCATGTCTTAACTTATATTTTTAATTTTTGTTAGCAATTAATATAGATTAATATGTAATTAACATCCATTCAGAATATAAAAACTTAAGGCACACAAATCTATTAACTTACTTTCATTTATATACACATGTAACTCATTCATCACGTAACACATCCCGATAGACAACATTTGAGGTGTATACTCCGTCTTGTCTAAAAATTTTTGAAGGATGCACTAACACCTTTGTATTTTCGCGTGATATCCCTCTTAACAATGCCACATAAAGTTGTCCATGTGAAAACACAGATTCCGGTAGAT
The DNA here is from genome assembly GCA_025215565.1 of Flaveria ramosissima. Classification (NCBI taxonomy): domain Eukaryota; kingdom Viridiplantae; phylum Streptophyta; class Magnoliopsida; order Asterales; family Asteraceae; genus Flaveria; species Flaveria ramosissima. The sequence continues at coordinate 2,456,665 of CM046042.1, forward strand.
AAACGCCAACGTGCGGAATTGTTTGACCTTGAGCTTTATTAATTGTCATTGAAAAGCTAAGTCGAATGAGAAATTGTTTTCTTTTTAGTTTAAACGGGAACATGTCGTCTTCAGTAAGAGATAGAGGGATTCTTGGCAAAAATACCCTTTTCTTAATATGTTGGCCCACAGCTATTTCTGCATCAATAACATTGTGTTGGAATCCTTTACATATCAATCTTGTGCCATTACATAGACCATGTGATGGATAGATATTCCGCAACAATATTATGGGACATCCAATTTTTAGGCGAAGCTTATGAGGCGGCAAACCACTCACAGTTAGTGAGTTTAAGAACTCGATTGGATAGAAGTTGTTATGATCGTCTTCTACTTCATCAAAACTATAGTAAATTTTTTCCTCCCCTTGAAAAATGTCGATCATTTGATCATTAATCTCATCAACACTCTCATTTCGAGTTGATAATATTGCTCGGGAGATTATATAATCCGAAGAATACAAATTGTTTGAAATAGATGGAAAGATGGCATTAATCAATTCTTTTATAGAGTTTTCTCGAATGGTACATGGAATTGTCATGTCATCAGGTATGCGAATAAATGTTCCTTCAATTGATTCTTCGGTTCCATCACCGACTCTTAAAAGAAAATCAGAAAACCACGGGTGTCACACCCTCGCTAAAAGCGGAAACACGGGGATGTAACGAGATCGGGATCTTCATAACACATGGTAAGCGATAGAGATGCAATATAATAAATGATGACAAGCGTGTCATGACGACACCCGACAACAAGGGGACTTGTGTCGTGTTTAGTCAATATTCACGACAACATAGCCATAAGCATAAACATGATAAACGATTCACATAATCACATAAAGATGAAATTGTAACATGAATTCCCACAACCCGGGAACAAGTATCAAAAGCTTGTAATTGTTTACACAAACTACAACATTGTTCAAATTAATTGTTGTCAAAACATGTTTAGTCCCAAAAATGCATCCTAGGGTCTCCACTAAGTCAGCACACCTAGATTTCCTCAGATTGCATAATCACCTGAAAGATATGCTCAAAACGATCAACATAATTGTTGGTGAGCTCGCAGGTTTAAGTATTAAATAAGTAAGTGATGCTGTATAGTAAATGATGTGGAATACCGTGAATACAGTTATATAAACAAGTAAAATCACATGACAATGAGCTTTGCAACCAAACCTAGCGACGTACACAAAGATATTGTCGGCATATATTCACCCAAGGGCCCGTTCCTGGCCACTGATGGTACCAACTAGTATACCATCGAACAAGGGTGGGGGTGTCAACCCAGTAGTACTACCAATACCTAACCGTCGGTTCCCACACTGGAATTAAATAGTTGCAAAGATAGAACCACACAGCAGACCCAAGCATGTATCAGATAAGTACTTGTAAACAGTATCACGTTGATTCCTTGTATGTAAAATGTAAGTAAGTTGTACACATTGAAAATGGGTGAGCATACTTTTCCCCAAGTTGTAAATGATTGAAATATTGTATAAGCGTAAAAAGGGGCCACGAAACTCACTTGTTAAGTGGTAAGTATGTAAGATCAATGTATCCAAATGTTGAATGCAAATGAACGGTCAAACACCTATTGACAGTTATTGTTAAGCATTAATGATATGAAATAAGCGCATAATAATGATCGGTCGGTTCGGGTTGTATCGGCTGGGTCGCGTGTAACACACACAACAGACACACGTACTAGACCTTATGTAGATCCAAGTACTAGACATTGTCGCCATTGTTGATGATATTTGAGTAAAAGTTTCATTGTTATTGAAGAAGTATTAGATAAATGTCAGTAGTTATAAGTCGGTTGATAATTGTAAAACGTTAGTTTAATTTGTTTTGAATAGTATTTGTGGCCTTTTTAGCGTTGACTTTAATCTTTGTGGCCGAACAATGGCAACTGTGTTAATGTTACCTCAACATCACACGACCTACACACACCACGCACAAGAAGGAAATCACACACAACAATTACAGTCGCACGACAGGACCAGACGCACGACTCAACCTCCATACGCACGAATCAACCCTCAATCGTGCGAATCAGCTTCATTCGTACGATTGAGCCTTCATTCGTATGACTGGCATTCAGTCGTACCACACAACACTCAATCGCACGACTCAACCTCCATACGCACGAATCAACCTTCAATCGTGCGAATCAGCTACATTCGTACGATTGAACCTTCATTCGTGCGATTGGACTCCAGTCGTGCGAAACACGCACAATCGCATACATTCAGTCGGTCACCTGACTCAATCGCACACATTCATTCGCTCGCATGACTCAATCGCATACATTCATTCGCACGCATGACTCATTCGCACACTTACACACAGTCGCACGACATGCCCAGTCGCACAACTCAGTCGCACGATTGACTCAGACGCATGGCTCAGTCGCACGACTCACCCAGTCGCACGACTCAATCGCATGACAGACCCAGTCGCCTGGACAGCAGAATCGCGACTGTGGTCGGGCTGAGCAGCCTTCGGCTGCTCCAAACACGAGTTTTACACAACAAGGACTTCCAGAAACACTCTACACACATGCACAAACATGAAACACAAGCAGAAAGACCTCACACGCACCCACCCACACGACCTCATGTGTTCGGGTTGAACCCGAACACCCGAAACCCTAGTTGGACAGCCGTGAAAAAGCAAGAAAAGGGACAACCAAAGTCGTCTACCTGCTAGAATGGAGTAGACTAGGCTGTAGATGAAGTCTAGACGACGAAAACGAGACCAAGCGGGTTGGATTTGGTGCTAGAATGAAGAAGATGGTGTAGAGAGAGATGAAGGAGATGAAGAAGAGAGGAAATGAGGTTAGGGCTGGAAATGGTTTATATACCCAGCCCAAGTTTGCAAAATGACAAGTTTAGTCCCTGCACTTAACCCCCGAGTTTCCCAAATTTGTTTCGGTTGAAAAACGACTTTATTAGGTGATTTATATTAATTATAAAAATGCATTTAATGATATTTATAACTTAAAAATGGTTTTATTGGTGACGTTTATTATATATAAAAATGATATATTTGGCGGTTACGATGTTGAAAGTTTTAAAAGTTTTTAAAGATAAGCACATCACAATGAAGCACAAGCACAACGATGATAAAGCAAGCATGATATCCACATAAAGAGTTAATAAAGATGAGGAATGATCGATCAAGGAATAGTTAACGGAAACCACGTTAATTGACGGACCTTAAGGTGACGGATGTCAGTATCCCCAGTTGAGAGAATTTCGTCCCGAAATTCAGCTGGAGTTAGGTCCAAGAGTGTCATCCTCGAATAGATGTGGATATTTGAGTTTCATCTGATCTTCTCGTTCCCATGTAAACTCTGGCCCTCGTTTTGAATTCCACCTTACGCGAACAATAGGTATTCTACTGCGCTTCAGTTGCTTGACCTTTCGATCCATGATCTCAATGGGTTCCTCACAAAATGAAGCTTTTCGTCAATTTGATTTCCTCGATTGGCACGTGAAGGGATTCGTCGGCCAAACACTTCTTGAGGTTGACACGTGGAAAGTATCATGCACACCGCTGAGTTCTTGTGGCAACCTTAATCGGTAAGCCACTGGACCGATTCTTTCTGTAATCTCGAATGGTCCAACGTATCTTGGGGCTAACTTCCCTTTCTTTCCAAATCGAACGACTCCTTTCCAAGGGGAGACTTTAAGTAAGACTCGATCCCCAATGTTGAATTCTAGAGGCTTCCGACGGTTGTCGGCATAGCTCTTTTGGCGATCTCTAGCAGCTTTCAGTCGGTCTTTGATTTGAAAGATCTTGTCAGTTGTTTCTTGAATGATCTCTGGGCCTGTTAGCTGACTTTCACCAATCTCGGCCCAACAAACGGGAGATCTGCATTTCCTTCCATACAACGCTTCGAACGGAGCACACCCAATGCTTGTATGGTAGCTGTTGTTGTAAGAGAACTCAATCAACGGTAGATGAGCATCCCAACTACCACCAAAGTCGATTACACACGCTCTCAACATGTCTTCTAGCGTCTGTATAGTTCGTTCACTTTGGCCATCTGTCTGAGGGTGATAGGCGGTACTCATATCTAATCGAGTGCCCATCGCTTTCTGTAGTGTCTGCCAAAATCGTGAAGTAAATCGGCTGTCACGGTCGGATATGATTGACACCGGCACCCCGTGCCGTGTCACGACCTCTTTGATGTACAATCTCGCCAACTTATCCATTTTGTAGTCTTCTCGGATAGGCAAGAAATGTGCTGATTTCGTCATTCGATCCACTATGACCCATATCGAGTCATGACAGCTGCTTGTTCTAGGGAGTTTGGTAATGAAATCCATGGCTATATTCTCCCATTTCCACTCGGGAATTTCAGGTTGCTGTAATAATCCCGATGGTTTCTGATGTTCAGCTTTAACTTTCGAACACGTCAAGCATCTGCTGACGTATAAGGCAATGTCTTTCTTCATGCCTGGCCACCAGTACAGATCCTTGAGATCGTGATACATCTTGTCTGCACCAGGATGAATAGAATATCGCGTCTTGTGGGCTTCATCCATGACTAAGGTACGTACACCTCCCCATCTGGGTACCCATATGCGATCCATGAAGTACTGTATACCATCATCCTTGCGAATCATCTGTTTATCTAACCCTCGGAATTCTTCTCCCGCAAGGTTTTCTTCTTTCAATGCCTCACTTTGTGCAATTTGGATCTGAGCTTTCAAATTCGTTTGAATGGTCAATCCCAACGCTCGAGCACGTAGTGGTTTCACACGTTCTTTACGGCTTAAAGCATCAGCCACCACGTTAGCTTTCCCCGGATGATACCGGATTTCACAATCGTAGTCACTAAGAAGCTCTACCCAACGTCGTTGGCGCATATTAAGTTCCTTCTGATCCAGAATATGTTGGAGGCTCTTATGATCAGTGAAGATGATGCATTTGGTTCCATACAGGTAATGCCTCCAAATCTTGAGTGCAAATACTACAGCGCCCAACTCAAGATCATGAGTGGTATAGTTCTTTTCGTGCACCTTAAGTTGTCGCGAAGCGTAGGCAATCACCTTATCCTTCTGCATTAGCACACATCCCAATCCTTGATGTGACGCATCGCAGTATACCACAAAATCATCAGTTCCGTCTGGGAGGGACAATATAGGCGCGTTACACAACTTCTCTTTCAACGTTTGGAACGCTTGTTCTTGTGCATGTCCCCAATCAAACTTCTTGTCTTTCTGAGTAAGCAGGGTTAATGGTTGCGCGATCTTTGAAAAATTCGCGATGAAGCGACGATAGTAACCGGCCAATCCTAAAAATTGCCGTATCTCTGATGGTGTCTGGGGCGTATCCCATTTCTTCACCGCTTCGATCTTGCCGGGATCTACATGAATCCCGTCCTCATTAACCACATGACCCAAAAACTTCACTTCCCGCAACCAAAATTCACACTTCGAGAACTTGGCGAAAAGTTTCTCTTCCCGTAGCAGTTCCAGAATTGCCCGAAGGTGTTCTTCATGATCCTCTTTCGATCGGGAGTAGATAAGTATATCGTCTATGAACACGATCACAAAGTTATCCAAGTAAGGTTTGCACACCCGATTCATTAGATCCATAAACACAGCTGGTGCGTTAGTCAGCCCGAACGGCATGACCAAGAACTCATAGTGCCCATAACGAGTTCTAAACGCTGTCTTCGGTATGTCGTCCTCGAAAACTCTTAGCTGATGATATCCAGAACGAGATCGATCTTTGAAAAATACGAAGCTCCTTGTAGCTGGTCAAACAGATCGTCGATCCTGGGGAGAGGATATCGATTCTTCACAGTTAACTTGTTCAGTTCACGGTAATCGATGCACATGCGGAACGATCCATCCTTCTTTTTGACAAATAGTACCGGTGCTCCCACGGTGAATGACTCGGTCGAATAAAACCTTCTCCAGTAGCTCTGTAACTGACTAGACAACTCTTGCATTTCGGATGGCGCTAGTCGATATGGCGTCTTGCTACCGGTGTAGCTCCAGGAACCAACTCTATACGAAATTCCACCTGTCGTGGAGGAGGCAAACCAGACAAGTCATCAGGAAATACATCTGGGTAATCCCGTACCACTGGAATATCTACTAGTTTCCTCTTTCGTCCTTCTTTCTACATCTGATCCTCAGAAAAGCGTAAACTACTTTTCGTAAACTTCGGCGTCTTCAGCAGGAAATAAGCTTTTAACTTCGTGCTTCATCCAGTTCTTCCCGGTCGTTCTCCTGAATCTTGAGTACTTCCCCGTTTGGCATAGGGATTCGTACTACTTTGTCCCGACAGACAATCTCTGCTCCGTTTTGCGACAACCAATCCATACCCACAATCACGTCAAAACTTCCTAGCTCAAAGGGTATCAAGTCTATATCAAAGGCATGGTCCTCCAATGTTAACGAGCACTTCCTAATAATCTCATCGGCCTGAACAACCCTACCATTGGCCATCTCTACAGAGTAGCTAGTTTCTAGCCTACTAGGACTCAAATCAAGCAATTGCACAAACTCAGAAGATATAAAGCTATTGTCTGCTCCAGTATCAAATAATATAGATGCGAAGTGATGATTGAGTAAGTGCGTACCCGTGACAACATTCGGGTCCTGACGAGCATCGTGGCTCCAATGACGAATGCACGTCCCCGAGCTGCATTCCCCTGAGTAGTCGGGCCTGATTCCCAGCTATAGCCATCACCTTGCTGCTGGTTGTTCCCTTGCTGACCCGGTGCCCGATTCAGCCTGGGGCACATGTTTCTGTAATGATCAGGGCTTCCACACTCATAACAAGCCCATTGCATTCCCGGCGGGGTTAACCGCGTTGACGGGTGCCACAAGATTCGGCGCAGTTCTACAGTCTCTCGCCAAATGCCCCGGGCGCCTACAGTTCGCGCACACCCGGCACTGCGTTCCTGGGGGATGATGATAGTTGCACCTGTCACATTTGGGGTGCGGCCCCACATACTCTCTCTTGGCCTGAGACACGGCCACAAAATTCCTGGTCGTCTTGCCCTCTTATCAAACTTCCCGGCACTCGACCGGCTCGTTTCCCCCCATCCTTTCTCTTTCTGCTCCTGCCCAAACCCCTGTTCTCACCATCTCATCAGTCAAAGCGCCAGCCTTCAGAATTGCGCTCTGAATAGTAGGAGGAGCAGCTGCTGTAACCATTGCCTAATTTGAGGCGCAAGTCCCCAAATGTACCTCTCGATCCTCTTTGATTCCGGCGTGACCAGATGCGGAACCAACCTTGCCAGCTCATGAAAACGGTCAGTATAAGCTGCATGCCCGGCCCCACCATAGCATGATTCCAGAACTCATGCTCCAATTTCTGCATCTCGTTGAGGGGGCAGTATTCCTCGGTGATCAAAGCTTTAAACTCATCCCATGACATCTGCATCGCAGATTCTCTTCCTCTAGCTTGAACCTGGGTGTTCCACCAGGTTAGGGCCTTGCCCTGCAGTGACAGGTGGCATACTTGATTCTCTGGCTGTCGAGGCACTCACTGATGTCAATCACTGCCTCCATCTTTTCTAGCCACCTGGTTAGGGCTATCGCCCCACCTTTCCCATCGAATTCCCTCGGTTTGCAAGCCACAAACTCTTTGTATGAACACCCCCGTCTGCATTAACAACCCCAGTCTCAATACCGGCTGTACCACCATTTCCGGTCTCCTGGTTGCTTTCGTTTCCGGTCGGGTTTCCATTTCCCACCTCAGTTTCGATCCCACCATGGCTCTTTCTCCATTATCTCCATTATCATTGCCACCATCCCCGTGAGGGTGGTGTTTGCTGGAGTGCGTCGCTCACTTGGGCCACGATAGTAGGAATCAGTGCGGCCAACTGTTGAGCGATCAGGGCTGCCATATCAGCGTTCCCTGTTTCCTGATTGTTACTGGCAGGAGCATCACTTGTTCTTGGTGCTCTGCCTCTGCCTCTGCCCCTTGGGGCTTCACTCCCGCCACTATTGCTGCGGGTAACTCTTCGAGGCGGCATTTTCTAATCATAGAAATAGTAAACACGTAAGCTTAAATCATTTCAAAGTGTATATTATCCATAACACTCATCAAGTCCAGTATTCCCAAGTTAATATCACACTTATTGTCATCACACATCGCATGCAATTCGTGTAGTTCTCACACCATGATTTGGTATGTCTCAACAATAGTCCATCATAACAGTTGTAATCCATGTATATAATCACGTTTAGTCTAGCGGAGGTTGTCTATTTCCTCCTCTTTCGAGGTTTCAGACATAGCCTCCTCAGGGTTAATCTCAATGTCCAAGGTCAAGCGCAATAGCATGATCTGTGAAGATCTCTTCGGGTTTAATACCCGGATTTGATAAACCAACTCGGCGCGCAGAGGGAACGGAAGATCCAATAGAAGCATCCCATAAAAGAGTGAGCACAAGGGCTCTCTCATAGGGTGGAAAGATCACATAACAGATAAATGAACAAATCAAGCAGCGAGGAACACATACACGAGATATAATATGCATACAGATCCTAGCATGCAAATCTACATGAAGGTTCCTAGGTTATAGTCTAGGTCAAGCGTATTGCCTAATTCTCTATAACCAATGGCTCTGATACCAATCTGTCACACCCCCCGCTAAAAGCGGAAACACGGGGATGTAACAGATCGGGATCGTCATACACATGGTAAGCGATAGAGATGCAATATAATAATGATGACAAGCGTGTCATGACGACACCCGACAACAAGGGGACTTGTGTCGTGTTTAGTCAATATTCACGACAACATAGCCATAAGCATAAACATGATAAACGATTCACATAATCACATAAAGATGAAATTGTAATATGAATTCCCACAACCCGGGAACAAGTATCAAA
>CM046042.1:2481573-2589073 GCA_025215565.1 Flaveria ramosissima
TAGATGGAGAATACAGTATATATATATATATATATTATATATCTATAGAGACAGGAGAGATAGAGATCTCTATTATCTATCTTATATCTCTATATATAGATATATATATCTCTCTCTATATATATATATATATATATATATATCTGATATATATATATATGTATATTGTAAGGCCCCATTCCCGGGACGCTTACAGTTGGCCATCATCGCCACATAAAATATAATTACGTTTCATTAAGAAAACATCGCAGCAGAAACATTCAAAATGACATCACGTTTCATTATAATTACTTTTGCCAAATAATACATCATTATCCGGTAACAAAATTCATGTTTGCATTACATCACAAAAGCTATATATTGGATGCCATCCCAAAGAGCCGAGTAGCCTTGCCGTGCCATCCTCAGCAATCATTTACCTGCCCCTGGAAAACGTAATAAAAGTCAGCGTTGCTGAGTGAGTTCTAGTTTTAATAATAAAACATTTACTTTCATAAAAAAAACTATTCCTTTTATCATGCGATCATTCAACATACGTAAATACAGATAATATCATTATTATCTTTCATCTCATTCATTATCTTCCATTCTTGTCGTTCATTCTTTCTTCCGAGTCTTTTGCGACAACATGGTCGCTCACCTCAATGGCAATCTCAATGATTGCACGCTATCCGAGTCTTTGCACCCCTAAGGTTGCTCACCCCAATTGCCCATCACGATAGCAAGCTATCCGAGTCTTTTGCAACAACAAGGTTGCTCACCCCAAGGCAACATTACGATAGCACTTTACTCGAGTCTTTTGCAACGACAAGGTTGCTCACCTCATAGGCAATCTAAATGATTGCACTCATCCGAGTCTTTTGCAACACAAAGTCGCTCACCCCAATATATATGCTTGCAAGCCTTTCTTTCGTTATTCATCTTTCATTAATGCATGCATTCTTACTCCATGTTCCTCTTTCATTATCTTTCGCTTTACAATACAAATACTTCATTCATTAATTCATTCATTCATTCATTCATTCATTAGCATGACATGTAAAGCCACAAGAAAGATAAAAACACATCATAAAAAGGAACATATCATACACATTCATCATCATCATACAGGGCAACATCATACATTCATGATATGCATAAACATGCAACATCATCATCATCATCATGCCCTACATGCTCTCTAAGGCCATAACCATCCTCTTACATGCTCTTACGAGTTACTTAACGTCAAAACTTACATCTGCCTTTCTCCGAAGGCCAGAAGTCCAAAACTACATTCCTTCGAGTGCAACAGCCCTATTCGGGCGTATGGACACTCTTCAGTCGCATGGCCTCATGCGACTGAACATCAAGCGACTGGACTCATGCGGATGGTCATCTATGCGAGTGAACATCCAATCGTGCGTATGGACCTTGTGCGAATGGGATTACTGCGAATGGGCACCTATGTGACTAACCTCATGCGAATGGACTCATGCGACTAAGCATCTATGCGACTGAACCTCAGTCGTGCAATCCTCGTGCGACTGGACTCCCAGTCGTGCGACTGAAACCTTAGTCGTGCAATTGAACCCTCAATCGCGCGAATGAATCCCAATCGTGCGAATGACCCTCAATCACCCTCATTCGGCCGTATGGCCTTCATTCGTTCGCCTAGCTCTAGCTGATGCAGAATGGAGTTCATCCCGAACCCAATCTGCCATTTTCGGCCTCCAAGCTCATCCAAACCCATTCTAAGCCTAAATCAACCCTCCTGGACCTTAGAAATGCATACCTTAACACCATACAAGCACACACAAGCCCGAAATCATACTCTAAACACATCATACACATCACACCCAATGGGTCAAACACATACACCACACAAAACGGGTTTTGAACATTTCCAGCCCCAAAATCAGTTGAAAACAAGTAAAAGTGGGGTCCTAGAACTCACACAATCGAGCACAAAGACAAGAGCTTCGATTTGGCTTGCTACACGACGGATTTGGACACTCGAATCACCGAAGCACCCTTTTCTCCTTTTTCTCCTCTTTCTCTCTTCTCCCCTTTCAAATCTGAAAATATGTGAAGTGTGGGGAGAGTGGGCTGCCCTCTCCCTACATATCACCACATTACCCAACTTTTCTTCGTTGGCGAGTTTGGTCCCTCGACTTTGGACTTTATTCTTTTTTTTTCTTCGCCGGCTTCAAAATAATAAATTTCGGGTGTTACAAGTCCACCCCCCTTAAATAGGTTTCGTCCCCGAAACCTGTTATTCCTCGAACAAACGTGGATAATGTAGTCTCATTTCTTCCTCAGTCTCCCACGTTGACTCGGATCCTTCCTGTGCTTCCACTGTACACGCACAAGAGGAACCACTTTATTCCTAGCCTTTTCTCTTTTCGGTCGATGATTGCCACTGGTTGCTCCACATAATTGAGCCGTTCATCTACTCGATGTCTTCCAATGGGACAATCATATCTTCATCTGCTAAGCACTTCCTTAGATGAGATACATGGAATGTCGGGTGAATTCCACTTAACTCATCTGGCAACTCCAGTCTATAGGCCACCTCTCCTACTCGAGCAATGATTCGGAAAGGGCCTATATACCTTGGGCTCAACTTGCCCCGCTTTCGGAAGCGAATGATACCCTTCCAAGGTGAGACCTTCAACATAACCCGGTCACCCACCTGGAACTCAATCGGCCCGGTCGTTTATCAGCATACGACTTCTGTCTATCTTTGGCTGCCTTCATGAAGGCTTTAATCTTCTCAAACTTCTCAGTCGTAGCCTCGATTACCTCGACGCTTCCCAATTCTTCTGACCAATATCACCCAACAAACGGGCGTTCTGCATCTCCTACCGTATAACATCTCATATGGGGGCATGCAATGCTGGCGTGATAGCTGTTGTTGTATGAGAATTCGGCTAACGGTAGGTGGTCATCCCAACTTCCACCAAAATCAAACACATGCCCGAAGCATGTCTTCCAGCGTCTGAATGGTCTTTTGACTGACCATCAGTTTGGGGATGATAAGCCGTGCTAATATGTAACCTCGTCCCCATAGCGTCGTGGAATTTCTTCCAAAATTTAGATGTAAAACGGATGTCGCGATCCGACACGATAGACACCGGTACACCATGACGAGTTACAATCTCCCTGATGAACAGATCAGCCAACCTCTCTGATGAATATGTTCTCGCGGATCGGTAGGAAGTGAGCACTCTTCTCGTCAAAACGATCACTATCACCCATATGGCATCGTACCCTTTCGGAGTACGCGGATAGCTTCGTAATGAAATCCATGGTGATGTGCTCCCACTCCATTCCAGTATATCCAAAGGTTGTATCTTCCCATACGGCTTTTGGTGCTCGGCTTCACCTGTAAGCAAGTAAGGCACTTACTCACATACTCCACCACGTCGCGCTTCATACCCGGCCACCAATAATCTTTCTTCATATCATGGTACATTTTCGTGGCACCAGGATGAATGGTGTACCGAGTCTTGTGAGCTTCATCCATTATCTTCCCCGTAGATCCCCAAAACGAGGAATCCACATACGGTCAAATCGGGTTCTAACACCGAGCGTGTTTTCACCCAATTCTCAACCAGACCTCTCATTCTTTCAGAGTTAAGATGATCTTCTTTCAATGCCTCATCTTGAAACTTTAACTGCTTCATCACATCGGAGGTCATGATCAAATGATAGGCTTTCACCCGAATCGGCTCGGGCCTCTCTTCCGGGCTAAGGGCATCAGCACCACGTTGGCCTTGCCGGATGGTAGTGAATCTCACAATCATAATCCTTTATAAGTTCCAACCACCGTCTCTGCCTCATGTTCAAATCCTTCTGCTCAAAGAAGTACTTCAGACTCTTGTGGTCAGTGAATATGGTGCACTTCGTCCCGTAAAGGTAGTGCCTCCAAATCTTTAATGCAAAGACCACGACTGCCAGCTCCAAGTCATGAGTAGGATAATTGACCTCATGAACCTTCAACTGTCGGGATACATAGGCTATAACCTTTCCTCTCTGCACTAACACACACCCCACCCCGAGTAAGAAGCATCGGAATAAACCACCAGATCTTCACTTCCATCGGGTAATGACAGAACAGGAGCTTGAGTCAATCTCGCCTTCAATTCTTCAAACGCCTTCTCTTGAGCTTGACCCCATACGAACTTCACCTCTTCCGAGTCAACTTAGTCAGTGGAGAAGCAATCTTAGAGAAGTCTTGGATGAAATCTTCTGTAGTAGCCCGCAAACCCAAGAAACTGCGAATCTCAGATGGCGTCTTTGGTGACTTCCATTGCATAACCGCCTCCACTTTCGCCGGGTCCACCATAATCCCGTCAGGATTCACCAGTGACCCAAGAACTGAACTTCGCGCAACCAAAACGCGCACTTGGAGAATTTTGCGTACAACTTCTCCCTCCTCAACGTCTCTAGAACCTCCCGAATGTGTCCGGCATGCTCTGCTTCGCTCCTCGAGTAAATCAGGATATCATCAATAAACACGATCACTGATTTATCCAACATGGGCCGACACACACGATTCATCAGATCCATAAAAGCAGCTGGCGCATTGGTCAAACCAAAAGACATGACGAGGAACTCGTAGTGACCATAGCGCGTACGGAAAGCTGTTTTAGGAATATCTGCTCCTTCACCTTCAACTGATGGTAACCAGATCGAAGATCTATCCTTAAAAACCAACTGGCACCCTGAAGCTGATCAAACAAATCATCTATCCTCGGTAAGGGGTATCGGTTCTTCACTGTCAACTTGTTAGCTCGCGGTAGTCGATGCACATCCTCATACTACCGTCTTCTTCTTTACAAACAGGACCGGAGCACCCCAAGGAGAGATACTCGGTCTAATGAACCCTTATCAAGCAACTCCTTGCACTGCTCCATCAACTCTTTCATCTCGGTCGGAGCCAACCGATACGGTGCCTTGGCAACAGGTGGGCACCCGGTATCAAATCAATCTGAAACTCAATCTCTCTGTCAGGTGGCACTCCTGATAAGTCTTCCGGGAACACGTCTAGAAAGTCACACACAACTGGTACATCGGCTAGTTGTGGTGTTGGCGTATCCACATCCTTTACATAGGCCAAGTAGGCACCCCACGTCCATGAGAATCACCTTCGGAATCGTAGTAAACACCGATCACCATCATACACCGTCACTGAAACTACCGTCAGGCGCCGACAAACCGAATCATCTTCTTGCGGCACACAATGTTCGCCTCGAAGCCCGCTAACCAATCCATCCCAAAAACCAAGTCAAAACCACCTAAGGTCATCACAAATGGTCTAACAGGAACTTTATGACCCTCGAGCTCCACATCACAGTTCTCTATCATCTCAGAATCCTGGTAGACTTACCTATGGCAGTTTCTACATCAAAGGGCGATCAACACGTCTACTACTAACAGGCAGCTTAGCACAAAGTGCAGAAATAAAACTCTTACTCGCTCCAGAATCAATAACACAGAAGCTAAGTTTGGTTCACCAGAAACGTACCGGACACGACATCAGGGTCCGTTCTAGCTTCCTCCTGTGTCATGGTGATGCCCTTGCGCTCGCCCTCGGTCCATCACTCCTGTTCTCTTTGCCCCTGAACTCTCAGCCCTCGGCTTCTTACAATCTTTGAGAACGTGACCCTCTTCACCACAGTTAAAGCATCGGACCGCACGACAGTCCTTTGCCATGTGCCCCGCCGTTCCACACCCTGAAGCACAAGTTTCGACCCGAAACCTGCACTCCCCGCTATGCTCCCGTCCACATTTACCACACCTTCTTGATCCCGCACTTGACATGCCCCCACGGCGATCATCCACCCCGTTGTCCTTCTTATTACCCGACGAGGCATTACCTCGACCAAACCTCTTCCCCTGACCTGCCAGTTCCGATCACCCCCCGCTCTTCCTTCTGCCACCATCAGTCACCACCATCGTCCTCTCATCGTACAATCTTCCCCTAAATCCAACGCCGACCTAAACGTGCTCGGCCGGGCGGCGATCATGTGGCCTGCGAATATCCGCCGGCAAACCCTGTATATACCTCTTGATCTTTCGGGACAGAGGCGTCACTTGATCCGGCACCAGACGTGCCATCTCGTTGAACTTCGTGGTGTACTGTTGGTGTGTCATGGTTCCCCCCGCCTCCAGTTGCAGAAACTCCCTTTCAACCTTATCCATTCCATTTCCCGATGAGGACAAAACTCCTCGATCACCATCTTCTTCAGTTCGGGCCACCTCATTCTCCCGATCGCCCGATTACCCTCTGCTTGGACAATGTTGTCCCACCAGCATAGTGCCGAGTCCACAAAGGAGTGGGTGGCAAACTTGACTTTCTGATCTTCTCGGCACTCGCTGATGTCGAGAACAGCCTCCATTTCTCTCACCCATCGGTGAGCAGCGGCAGCATTGCCATTACCGTCAAAAGTAGGGGGCTTGCATCTCATAAACACCCCGTAGTTACAGCCTCGTGCCACCTCCCGCACAGGCTCCTCTTCCTCTTCCTCCTCATTATCGGAGAAGATCGTTTCAGGCTCCGGTCGCTCCCCCGAGGCCGGTTTCTCTCCTTCCTCTCTCCCTCCTTCCTTCACAGCTTTGATAACTTCGGTCACCACAGACAGTAAGATCGTCTGCATGACCTGATGCACTTCCTCAACAACAGCCTCCTTTACCGAGGCCCTCAAGTTCGCACTCTCATCCCCAGCTTCTGGATGAGGAGTCTCAGGTTTCTGCAGGAACCTCTTTCTCAGCTCTAGGCCTTCCTCTTTTAGGGCGTGGTTCAGCAACAGGGTCATCACAGCCTCCACCCCTAGAAGCTCTAGAAGATCTACCACCAGCCACTTCTCTATCACACTGAAAGATTCAAACACCAACACGGTCATTCAAGGAAACAACTCAGTTTATGTCAAGTATAGTAAGTCCCTAATTATAGTGGCCAGTTGTGATTAGCCACTTACTGTACTCTTCATACCCCAAGTATTACCTGTCTGACTACATCAGTATTCGAATCTACATATAACACATAACATATACCATGCGCACATAAAACCAGTTAACTTTAAGAAAATACCTGATGCACGCAGCTACTCAGTTTGGCATCCCATTTCCCATTCGTCCCATTCTCAGTTTAAGTTAAGGTTTATTTTGAAAATTTACCCACTTCACTTAAACTTTGGCTCTGATACCAACTTGTAAGGCCCCATTCCGGGACGCTTACAGTTGGCCATTCATCGCACATAAAACATATAATTACGTTTCATTAAGAAAACATCGCAGCGGAAACATTCAAAATGACATCACGTTTCATTATAATTACTTTTGCCAAATAATACATCATTATCCGGTAACAAAATTCATGTTTGCATTACATCACAAAAGCTATATAATTGGATGCCATCCCAAAGAGCCGAGTAGCCTTGCCGTACCATCCTCAGCAATCATTTACCTGCCAACTAGAAAACGTAATAAAAGTCAGCGTTGCTGAGTGAGTTCTAGTTTTAATAATAAAACATACTTTACTTTCATAAAAAAACTATTCCTTTTATCATGCGATCATTCAACATACGTAAATACAGATAATATCATTATTATCTTTCATCTCATTCATTATCTTCCATTCTTGTCGTTCATTCTTTCTTCCGAGTCTTTTGCGACAACATGGTCGCTCACCACAATGGCAATCTCAATGATTGCACGCTATCCGAGTCTTTTGCACCCCTAAGGTTGCTCACCCCAATTGCCCATCACGATAGCAAGCTATCCGAGTCTTTGCAACAACAAGGTTGCTCACCCCAAGGCAACATTACGATAGCACTTTACTCGAGTCTTTTGCAACGACAAGGTTGCTCACCTCATAGGCAATCTAAATGATTGCACTTCATCCGAGTCTTTTGCAACACAAAGTCGCTCACCCCAATATATATGCTTGCAAGCCTTTCTTTCGTTCATTCATCTTTCATTAATGCATGCATTCTTACTCCATGTTCCTCTTTCATTATCTTTCGCTTACATTACATAATACTTCATTCATTAATTCATTCATTCATTCATTCATTCATTAGCATGACATGTAAAGCCACAAGAAAGATAAACATACATCATAATAAGGAACATATCATACACATTCATCATCATCATACAGGGCAACATCATACATTCATGATATGCATAAACATGCAACATCATCATCATCATCATGCCTTACATGCTCTCTAAGGCCATAACCATCCTCTTACATGCTCTTACGAGTTACTTAACGTCAAAACTTACATCTGCACCTTTCTCCGAAGGCTAGAAGTCAAACTACACATTCCTTCGAGGGCAACAACCCTATTCGGGCGTATGGACACCCTTCAGTCGCATGGCCTCCATGCGACTGAACATCAAGCGACTGGACTCATGCGGATGGTCATCTATGCGAGTGAACATCCAATCGTGCGTATGGACCTTGTGCGAATGGGATTACTGCGAATGGGCACCTATGCGACTAACCTCATGCGAATGGACTCATGCGACTAAGCATCTATGCGACTGAACCCTCAGTCGTGCAATCCTCGTGCGACTGGACTCCCAGTCGTGCGACTGAAACCTTAGTCGTGCAATTGAACCCTCAATCGTGCGAATGAATCCCAATCGTGCGAATGACCCTCAATCGCCCTCATTCGGCCGTATGGCCTTCATTCGGTCGCCTAGCCCTAGCTGATGCAGAATGGAGTTCATCCCGAACCCAATATGCCATTTTCGGCCTCCAAGCTCATCCAAACCCATTCTAAGCCTAAATCAACCCTCCTGGACCTTAGAAATGCATACCTTAACACCATACAAGCACACACAAGCCCGAAATCATACTCTAAACACATCATACACATCACACCCAAATGGGTCAAACACATACACACACAAAAACGGGTTTTGAACATTTTCCACCCCAAAATCAGTTGAAAACAAGTAAAAGTGGGGTCCTAGAACTCACACAATCGAGCACAAAGACAAGAGCTTCGATTTGGCTTGCTACACGACGGATTTGGACACTCGAATCACCCGAAGCACCACTTTTCTCCTTTTTCTCCTCTTTCTCTCTTCTCCCCCTTTCAAATCTGAAAATATGTGAAGTGTGGGGAGAGTGGGCTGCCCTCTCCCTACACATATCACCACATTACCCAACTTTTCTTCGTGGCGAGTTTGGTCCCTCGACTTTGGACTTTATTTCTTTTCTTTCTTCGCTGGCTTCAAAATAATAAATTTCGGGTGTTACATATATATAGATATATATATATATATATATATATATATATATATATATATATATATATCTCTTATATATATATATAGATATATATATATATATAGATATCTATATAGATATATATATATATATATATATGTATATATATATATATAACGACCTCAAGTTAGAGGATTTTAAAACCAATATGTTTCGTAAAAATAATATCAAAAGAATGTATGTTTTATTAATTAAATAATCTCAATAACTTTAAAGATTTGCTTTATAAAAGAAATATAAGAGATTTTTGTATAAAATTCACTGTTAACAAAAGAATTGGTTAAGCTTTGAATAATCTACATCAAACTTCAAAAATAAATACAAGTTTGAAAAATTATGATTTTATAACATAAAACATTTAGCTAAGAAATATGATAGTTGACGTAAGAAATAAACATAAGGTTAACGAATGGACTAGTGATATTATTAGATGCTTAGTTAGTTAAATAGTATACGTTAAAGTTTGACATTAGTTTATAGGATGGATGTGTTATGATTTATATTTCCTTAAGTAATGTAATAAACTTTTACAAAATATCAATGATTTTCTTTAAAACTGTAAGAAATAATAAAACGTTTTACCTTTAAAAATAACTAAATAAGTTGGGTGAAAAGCATTCTCATAAGCATGATTTATCAAATATTAATCGAATCATATACATTTAGGGTCTTGATTAATCGGAGCCTAACGTATAGACCTTTTCTTTGATCGCATTCAAGGTGAGTTTTTCGGACCCATTTTAAATATTGTTTTAGTTGAACTGTTTTGGGGGAAAAGCATGATGAATTTATATATATATATATATATATATATATATAAATATATATATATATATATATATATATATATATATATATATATATATATATATATATATATTTATTATGGGTAAAACAAGATTAATACATTTTATGAGGTATAAGTTGGGTCAATAGTATAAGTGTATACTGTTGAGCCCCTAAATCCCCCCATAATCATTAACCTCGGGGAGACCGTAGAATATATTGGTAGATCTATCGGGTTAGAAGGGCCGCTCTCGCGACCAGTCACACTGATCAGGTTGTAGCGAGGGAGTTTATATGTTTGGACTATTATGGGGCAACGACGTGTTTCTTGGCTTGATTATGGACTTATGACCTAAATCAATCATAGTACATAGCTAGTCTATGTTGAGTATATTATATCTCGCTACATCATATCATTTTGAAAACCAAATGTTTGTAAGATTTAAAACCCCGAACGCCCACCAACTTTATGTTGACTGTTATTATCTTTCATGCTTTTCAGGGTTATAGGTAAGCTCTGTATGGAAATATTGGAATGTGTCTTTGGAGGGTCAAACATGTCGGTTGTTTACAAGTAGTGATAACCTAATAAAGAAATGTCGTTGCTTTGACTAAACAATGTGGTTGTAAATTTAACTGTCTATCACTATGTTATGTTTGAAAAGCGTTTTAAGAACGATTCTTTCGTAATCAACTGTTAAATCATTCGCGTTTGACTATAATCGTTGGAATAACTCCAACTTCTGTTATCACCACGTTACATGACTTTTCACTGTGATTTTCGGGGTGTGACAGAAGTTGGTATCAGAGCCAATGGTTACAACGAACTATAAGATTTTTTTTTGAGAAAAAGAAAATCTAGACTATAACCTTTAAAATGTTTTCATGACACCAAAAACAATTCCATATCTTGAGCTTTACGCTAGATTGAAGCGTAGTATGGATATAATAAATTGCATTATGTTAGGACCTGGTATTTGAACGAAATACCTAGTGATTAGCGTGTTAAACCAACTCAAATAGTGCGGAATCCTATTTGATTGGCGATCCAATCAGTGAGAAAACACGAAGAATCAATCAAGAATTGAATCCAACGTCAGAAATCGATTAGGAATCGATCTGATGTGTTCTGTGAACTTGGAGAACGATTTGGGAGGCTTCTGGACGGCTAGGGTACGTCTGGATCGTAATGGGATGAATGCTTTTTTTTTTCCACGAATTGGGTCTATTTATAGGTTTGTATTGTTCAATCGTGCGACTGGGCCATAAGTATGGTTCAGTCGTGCGATTGAACCATGCGGTCGATTCATCCGCACGACTGAGTGTTCAGTCGTGCGATTGAGTCAATCTTATGTGTCAATCATACGACTGATCCAGTCTCCTGGTTTAGTCGTGCGATTGAGTCAATCGTATGAAGTTATTCATGCGTGTGGTCCATTCGCATGGGCCATTCGCATGAGAACTTCATTAAGTTACGTTTGAATGTTTTAATTAATATAACATAATGTGCAATCATTCAAACAATCATAAACCCAATCAATTCAATCACGACTCATTAATGAAATATTAACATCACAAGTAACAAACAATTCATATCATTTCATTAATCGATACTATTACATCATAATCAGACAAACAAGATTTATTACATTACAACTCATGATCTAGGGACATAAATGCATCAACAAACTCCCCCTTGGACCTAGATCTATCTAATCTCTTGTCTTCTGCATCACCTCCTTATACTTCTTGTACTTCTCCTCTTTAGTGACTCCTGCGTGAATCTCAAACGCAAAGCAAAGTCGTATAACGTTTTGGAACTGGAGGGCTTGTACAATGTCTTGTGTGTCATAGAACAGTGGCCACTTGTATAATGTGTAGACATCATTAGCAGACAAGTTGGTTAGCCACATCGGGTCGAATACCCTGATAGTATCCATTTGGCCCTCTTTATTCAGAACTATGACAGCTTCAGCAGTTCTCCAATCATAGTACCACCATTTGAAGTGTGGAGTGAAGTCCTGTGGCATTTCCCGGAGAGGGATTCTCGACATAGTGCGCGGAGGACTCCACTTCAACACAATCTTGGGTTTTCCAGTAATGGCATCAACCTCAGACCTTCTTATGTACCTCGTAGGCTGTTGTGGTCTGAAGTTAACCCATCTGGTGTGGTACTCCTTCTTCAGGGCAGCCTCGAACCAGCCTGACATCTTTTGTAACATCTCGTATTTTTCGTTAAATTAAATGTTAACCTTGTTATATTCTTGTATGGGCTAGATATGACATTTGTGAAACTTATGGGGATTTATGCTTATAATTCTTTTTACTTTTAATCCTTTAGTTTAAAGGTTAATAATATCAATTATTATTTAATAAATAAATAATAATCTTGATAATAACTAATTATAAGGGAAACAATAATTATGTTATTAATAATAATAATAATATTAATAATAATGATGTTAATGATAATAACATTAATAACAATGGTAATCTAAGTTTTAAACTTGTAAATAACCACTTTCTACATAAAATGATAACATTTAAAATTGCAGGGTTTATTTTGTAATATAATTTAAAACTAAAACAAAACTTTAAAACCCAAGTGACAACTTTGAAAACCATAGGGACCAAAGGTGTATTTACCGAAGTTACCTCTCCACCCTCTTTCTCTCTCCCCGGTTTCCCGGCCGGCCACCGGCCATCGCCGGCAACGGCTCCGGCGACCCCCAAACCATCCCTAAACCCCTCAATTTTATTACCGAATGACTCCAATCGGTTCGTTCACACGTTTCGAACTTTAATAGCCACCTTAAATTCGTTTAAACACTGATTATTAACATCAAACAAATGTATAACCGAAACCTTAAAATCACATATCCGTTTGAGCATTTACACCTAATAATAATCAAATTAAAGCAATCTGAACGATCATCTGTTAAGAACTAATCGAATGAAACTCTTAATTCCACTTGCAAACTACACAAACATCTCTTTCAATTCCCCTGTTAACCGCGATCTGTTCGTCAATCGAACACCATCTTCCGAGCCTTATAACTTGCAATTGATAGAGGGCTATTCATCATTGGCTTCATTCGAGACTACCTGTGCAACGAATTTACTTATCATCATCGTTTGGATATCGAATCTGTGCCAAGAATGTCGCGACCTGTTCTGTACTCGTTCATCATCGAACTAACACTATTCAGGTAATCAAACATACACTCGGGTTTATGTGAACAACAAAGCCCTAATGATAATTGGGTTAAATCGCACGATTTGATGTTCAATTGGAGGCAAATCGATTCTAGGGTTCTTGAGGAATTGGGGGTTTTCTTTAATTATTGTTTTTATTAATTAATTTTCAATTATAAACAGATTCCGGGCTTTAGCCCAACTGGTTACCATCTCACATTAGTATGCAAGAGGTCACGGGTTCGAACCCGGCCTCCTGCAATATTTTTTTAAAGGCTTTTTAGCCCTTAAATTAATTATAGAAAATTCTTAATAACTATAACAATGGGTTTTGTAAACTTGTATTATTTTTAAAGACATCAAATCATTTTGTTAATTTTCTAATTTAAATAGTTAAATATTATTTTTAATAAGATATTTTCTTGGTTTATTATAAATAGTAACTAATAGATTATTGGTCCAAATGTTTCTTTTAGGTATTCATGGTTTAAATCATGTTATTTCAATAAAGATTAATTGAAACATTATAAATCAATATGCTAAATGAATAAGTATGTAAATAGTTATTTAAATAATCATTTAAATAATTACTTATTCATCTTTTCATTTAACCATGTTATATATAAACAATTAACCTATTTATTTCTTAAACTTTTATACAAATTCTTAGAATCTATAAAATAATATAAGTTTCTATTGTAAGGATTCCTGAAGTCTGATGCAACCCAAAACAGCCTAAGTGTCTCAGCAACATGCACTAAGTACTGAAGTGAAGAATGCTTCGGAAGTTTTACACAAAGCATTAGAAAATACTCTAAGTGTAAAATCTTCCGAAGCCAAGACCAATATCTTCCGAAGCCAAACATGAAGTCTTCCGAAGCTTCAGAGACAAAGTCTTCCGAAGCCTCATCCTATGAAGACAGATTTCTTCCGAAGACTTTTAGTACACATGCTTTATCTGATGTACTGTTCCATAAAGCACCTTTTCCGCTGCATCTCTGTAAAGTCACCAACTTACATGAGTTGGTGAAAAGGGCCTTGCTTTTG
The DNA here is from genome assembly GCA_025215565.1 of Flaveria ramosissima. Lineage (NCBI taxonomy): Eukaryota > Viridiplantae > Streptophyta > Magnoliopsida > Asterales > Asteraceae > Flaveria > Flaveria ramosissima. Next base: position 2,495,894 of record CM046042.1, read on the forward strand.
GTAACTGTACATTGAGGTCTTGAGTATTCAACTTTCCACTTTATGTACTTTATCCTTTTTGTATTGTATAAGGATGTGAGCTATGGCATGTCATAGTCACAAGGTCAAAAGGCAGATATGCCTTTTGATCCTACAATTGATTTTGTTAGTGTCTAGTCAATTGTATCCAGCTGGCTTTCAAAGTATGCCGGCTGTAGGTTGTAGTATAAGTATTTCAAGTTCTTGTATCTTTTCTTTATGCTTTGTAACACTTGTAAAAGAACTTGAGAAAGCAATATACTGCCTCCTTGAAACCCATACTCTCTTGTTCTGTCTCTTGCTTTACTTGTGTTCTTTGTATCACTTTGGTTACCCAGTTCACTGTTTGATTAGAGCTTAGTTATTCTCCTCATTGTGTTGTTGTGTTGTAATTGTGTTTAAGCCCTTAAACGGTCCTGCAATTGGTATCAGAGCATTCCAGGCTCTTGATATAAGATCTAACCATCTTAAGATCCCTCACACACACAAAAGCTAAACTCTTCAAATGGCTGCCATCTCTAAGACTGATATGGAGACTGGAACCATGAACAAATCCCCACTGATCACTCTTGATGATTTTGACACCTGGTGCATGAGGATGGAAGGCTTCATCAGGTCTCTTGATTCAAGAATGTGGGAATCTGTTGAGAATGGACCTTTCATACCCAGCACCCCCTCTGCTACTGGTGCTGGTATGATTCCTAAAGATGTGGCCAACTACTCAGATGAAGATAGAAAAAGAGTAGAGATTGACAGGAAGGCCATGACTGCTCTTCAGACTGCTCTCCCAAACTCTGTATACAGAGGCTTAAGAAGTGCAAGACAGCCAAACAGCTGTGGGATGCACTGAAGCTGATGTATGAAGGCTCCTCTGAAGCCAAGGAGAACAAGAAAGATCTTCTGAAGCAGCAGTTTGAAAATTTCACCTTCAAAGCAGGTGAGACCATGACTCAACAATACTTCAGGTATGTTGAGATTGTGGATACCCTAGTGGATGGAGGAGTTCCTCTTGAGAACAGGGACATTGTAAGGAAGTTCATGTCCTCACTTCCTAGGCAATGGACACACTATTGTGTGGTGATCAAGAGGACTGAGAACCTTAAGACTCTTACTCTTACAGAGTTGTATGGGATTCTCAGTGGATACCAGATGGAGATGAACATGCAAGGTTCATCTGGCAACTCCAACAATCAAATGGGTTCAGCCCTTCATGTGGTTGAAAGGGACAGCATAGAACCTCAGCATCATCTCTTATGCTACCCTGACAACTCACAAAAGGGTCCTTTCATCACCTTCCCGGAGACACCAAGGGAGAACTTTACTCAAGGAAGCCCATTCCAAGAGACAAGTTCTTCTCAAGCCTTTGTGTCTGCAGATGAAAGCTGTGGGAATTATCTCTTCACTCTTGAAGACCTGGACTGTATCCATCCAGATGACCTGGAATACATGGAGATAGTTCAGCAGATGGCTCTCCTCACTCACAGAGCCAAGAAGTTCTACAAGAGGACAGGAAGAAGATTTCCAAGCAATGCTACCAGCAGTAAGTTTGGGCTGGATAAAAGCAAAGTTAAGTGTTACAACTGTAACCTTATGGGTCACTTTGCCAGGGAGTGTAAGGCACCTAAAACAAATGGGGGCCAAACACAACCCAGACCAAACTTTACTGACAAAGCTCCTCAAGCTGAGAAGACAAAGCAACATGCTGCTGTTGCTGTTGAAGAAGGAGGCTTTGACTGGAGTTTTCAGGTGGAGGATGCTTCTCCAAACCAAGCACTGATGGCTGACCATGATGAAGCCAAGGTATTGGAACATCTTTGCTCCCCTGAATGCATTGCTAAAGTAAATAGATACAGGTCCTATAACCTAGAGATGAGATCTGATCTTGAGTCATTAAACATATTAAAATCTGATTTTAGAAAGTCTGAAAATGATTACAAGTTAAAGATAGAAGACTTGGAGAAAACCATTTCAGTACTAAAACATGAACATACAGATTTCAGAACTCAGATCCAAGATCTCATCACTAAGTTAACTGAGTGCCAGGCTGAGCTTGTGATCAGCAAAGCCAAGGCAGAGAAGAGTGTTCTTGAAGAAGAGACCTTCAAGAACATGATATCCTCATCCCTGCACAACAAGGTTTGTTATCAAAATAGACAGGGACTAGGATCAAATGAGATAGCTCCTCCACACACAATCTTGTCTGTAAGATCTCCTAGGTGTGGAACTTGTGAAGATGAGCTTCCTCTCATAGATCCTGTAAGTGAGGATGATGAAGAAGTGATAGTGAAGAATTCCTCTGAGAAGAGTGAAGAAGAGGATTCTTCCAAGGGCCACTATCCTTCTGAGGAGAAGAAATCAACTGTGATGACCAAGTCCAAAAGAAAGAACTTGATCAGAAAGAGCAAAAGAAAGGCAAAGAAGGCTCAAGAAATCAAGGCTACTTTTGATGCTAAGCAGAAACAAGTTTTTATCTCTGCAGGTTTCAAAGTAGTAAGGACTGAAGACATCAACCAAGACTCCTCAGCTAAGAGTCATGGTTCTTGTTCAAATCATCTCAGTGCAAGAAGAAGACTGAGCTGCTGTGTACCACTGCTGCACAGCCTGGACCATCAAACTCCAAGAACAGTTCACAGCCCAAAGGAACTGTCTCAGCATCTACCAAGATGAAGATGGAGAAGGGATGTGACCAAAGTCAGTCTTGCTCTCAAAGGGAGACTTCTTTGAAGAAGAAAATGTTATGTGTTATGTGTGAAAGTACTTCTCACATTGCTAAGGATTGCCCATACAATCCTAAAAGTACTGTCCACATGACTAAAACAAAGACTTCAAAGAGTCTCAAGAAGTCTCAAGCTTCGGAAGGAAAGTCTGTTTCCTTCGGAAGCTCCAAATCAAAGAAGGAGGTAAGTGGAAAATTACCTTCGGAAGCAAAGTTGGTCTCGGAAGAAAGGAGTTCTTCCGAAGCACTAAAGTCTGCTGCAGTGACTGTAGACTCTTCCGAAGGATCAGTCATCAAAACTTATGAAGTTCTAAAAGCTTCTAAGGTTTTGAAGGTCAAGTCCAAGACTCCAAAGGTGGTGTGGAAGTCTAAGAAAGACCAAATGACTGAGGTTTCTCCATCAACAACAGCTGAAGATCCCCATAGTACAACCATAGGATCTATTACTGTTGCATTACCTTCTATTACTATTAATGAGCCCAAGACAAGTAAGGCTTGGGTTTCCAAATGTAACTAATCATCTTCTCTGTGCAGGAACAGCTCAAGACCAACAGGAATGTCTGGATAATTGACAGTGGCTGTTCCAGGCACATGACAGGCAATAGGTCTCTACTCCATAATTTTGAGAGAATTGATGGAGGACCAGTTGCTTTTGGAGGAGATGAAGGTGGTTACATTTCTGGAAGGGGCAAGGTCACAAATGGTAAGCTCAGCATTGAGAAGGTAAACTTTGTTAAGGAGCTTGGGTACAATCTTCTGAGTGTATCCCAATTTTGTGATCAGAGTCATAACATGCTCTTTACTGAGCATGAGTGCATTGTTCTCAAACCTGGTGTGGTCATTCCTCATGAGCATATCCTGCTCAGAGCCCCCAGGAAAGGGAACATGTACAAGATGGATTTGCAAGAAACATCTCCCTCAGGAGAAGTTTCATGCTTTCTATCTAAAGCAAATAGTGATGAGTCTTTCCTATGGCATAAAAGAATGTGCCATGTAAACTTTAAGAACATGAATAAATTAATTAAACATGATCTGGTAACTGGAATGCCAAAGAAAGAGTTTACTAGTGATGATCATTGTGTGGCATGCCTGAAAGGGAAGCAACACAAAGTATCTCACAAGCCTAAGGAAAAGAACTCCATCACTACTCCCCTACACTTGTTACATATGGATCTCTTTGGCCCCACCAGTGTAATGAGTTTAGGAAGGACCTCTTACTGTCTGGTGATCACAGATGATTTTACAAGATTCACTTGGGTCTTCTTCCTTAGAACTAAGGATGAAACCCCTGAGATTCTGAAGAATTTCATCTTAAAAGTTGAGAATCAATGTGATCACAAGGTCAAAACCATAAGATGTGATCAAGGAACTGAATTCAAGAACCAAATCCTTGATGCATTTTGTGATGAAAAAGGTATTACAAGACAATATAGTGCTCCCAGGACTCCTCAGCAAAATGGAGTTGCTGAGAGGAGAAACAGGACACTTATTGAAGCTGCAAGAACTATGTTGTCTGACTCTAAACTGCCTATCACCTTCTGGGCAGAGGCAGTCAATACTGCTTGCTATGTGCAAAACAGAGTTTTAGTAGTTAAGACACATGGTAAGACTCCTTATGAACTTTGGCACAAGAGGAAACCTTTCATTGGTTTTCTCAGGTCATTTGGATGTCCCTGCACCATCTTGAATACCAAAGATCAAATTGCCAAGTTTGCTGAGAAATCAGATGATGGACATTTCATTGGATACTCTTCTCAAGCTAAAGCTTATAGAGTATACAATCTCAGAACTAGAATTGTTGAGGAGTCAGCCAATGTGACTTTCAATGAGCACACTCCCTGTGTGGCTGGTTCTGGTCCGGATTGGCTGTTTGATCTTGATTTAGTTACCAACTGTTTTAACAAATCTTGTGAGCATGTTTCAGGATCTGCAGAAAATCTAAATACAGGTGATCCTGATCCAAGATTTGAGCTAGGAAGACCTTCAACTCATACATCTTCAGCTCCAGTTGGAACTACTTCAGCAAATGAGGTTTCTATCAGCACAACAATGACAAATTCAGCTGATACATCTGGCATGCCTTCAAATTCCAGCTCAGAGGCCTCTCAACCAGATAAAGACACCTCACTTGTAGAAGACAACAATGGTGATGGTGATAGTGATCAGGAATTCCTTGATGCTAATAACCACACCATAGATGACAACATCAATGATGTCTCACACTCATTGGATCAAGTTAATCTTGATAAGTGTGATAATGTGGAGGGTGAATCTTCAGGACCAGATTTAAATTTCTCAAATTTAGATCTTTCTCAGCAACTTGCTGTGATCCCTCAGCTAAGGATCCACAAGTCTCACCCCACCACAAACATCATTGGAGATGTTGTCACAGGGGTAAGAACAAGAGGACAAACCCATGAAGCAAATGTTTGTCTTCACTCTTGTTTCTTATCTCAGATAGAGCCCAAGAAAGTTGATGAAGCTCTAAAGGATGGAAGTTGGGTTGAAGCTATGCAACAAGAGCTGCTTCAATTCAAAAGGCAGAAAGTTTGGAACCTTTGTCCTCTTCCTCATGGGAAGACTACCATTGGAACCAAATGGGTTTTTAGAAACAAGAAGGATGATAGGGGAATCATCATCAAGAACAAGGCAAGACTAGTTGTTCAAGGATACACACAAGAAGAAGGGATTGACTACACTGATGTCTTTGCTCCTGTAGCAAGACTAGAAGCTGTTAGGATATTCCTGGCATTTGCTGCATCCAAGAACTTCAAGGTCTACCAACTTGATGTAAAGTGTGCTTTCTTATATGGAGTGATTGATGAGGAGGTTTATGTCAAACAGCCACCTGGTTTTGTAGACCCTGATCATCCTGATTATGTCTGCAAGCTTGACAAAGCTCTTTATGGGCTGCATCAGGCACCCAGGAAGTGGTATGAGACACTATCTAAGTATCTCTGCAAGCATGGATACAGAAGAGGTACTATAGATGGAACCCTCTTCATCAAAGGACAGGGAAATGACTTATTGCTGGTTCAAGTATATGTTGATGACATCATCTTTGGTTCAACTAATCCAAAGCTCTGCAAAGACTTTGAGAAGCTGATGAAAGACAGATTTGAGATGAGTTCAATGGGAGAACTCAACTTCTTTCTGGGAATTCAAGTGAAGCAGGTTGAAGATGGCATCTTCATAAGTCAGTCAAAGTATGTTCAAGACATACTCAAGAGGTTCAATATGACTGATTGTAAGATTGCTAAGACACCCATAGCCAGAAACCACTCCCTTGGTCCAGATCTTGAGGGGGAGTGTGTAGATGAGCACTTATACAGGGCTATGATTGGGTCTCTTATGTATCTTACAGCTAGCAGGCCTGATATCATGTTTGCTACATGTATTTGTGCAAGATATCAAGCCAACCCTAAGATGTCTCACTTAATCACTGTGAAAAGGATTTTAAGATACCTCAAAGGTGCTTCAACACTTGGTCTATGGTATCCAAAGAATCCAAATTTCAATCTGTATGCCTATACAGATAGTGATTATGGTGGTTGCAATATGACTGCAAAGTCTACATCTGGGGGATGTCAATTCCTTGGTGGAAGGGTGGTCTCATGGCAATGCAAGAAACAATCCTGTGTGTCTGCATCAACTGCTGAGGCTGAATACATTGCTGCTGCAAGCTGCTGTGCTCAAGTGCTTTGGATTCAAAATCAGATGCTGGACTATGGATTTAACTTCAAAGAGACTCCTATCCACATAGACAACAATAGTGCTATCTCTATCACTGAGAACCCTGTGCAGCACTCAAGGACCAAACACATCAACATCAGGTATCATTTAATAAGGGATAACTATGAAAAAGGATTAATTAAACTAGTCAAAGTTCATACAGATGAACAATATGCTGATCTGTTCACCAAAGCTTTTGATGAACAGAGATTTAAGTATCTGATATCAGCTATTGGGATGATTAACTTTGAGTAGACTTTTTATTAAAACTAATTCTAATTATTTCTTCTTAAAATATGTGTGTCCTAAGTTGTCTAGTTCATCACTTTCATAAGCTCATGTTTTCTTTGGATGTAAAATTCTTTTTGAAGACTTTCCTTAGATTCTTGAAAATTTCTGATACTTCGGAAGATAAAGATTTTATCTTCGGAAGAAAAACATGTCTTTAAAATAAATAACTGTCTAAGAGATTTTACCTTCGGAAGAAGTAAAGTTCATCTTCCGAAGCTTAAAATTCTTATCTCAGACACTTATCTATTTTCAAGAACCTTTTCCTTCCGAAGCAAAATTAACCTTCGGAAGCTTTGTTTATTTTCATACAAAGCATTCAAGGGTTTATTTCTCTTCCGAAGCATAAATTATCAAGACTCTCAGGAAAATCTTCCGAAGCCATTTTAGCTTCGGAAGCTTTTTAAATCAAAACTTCCGAAGACAAATAAACTTCGGAAGCTTTTCGAATTCCAAGAAAACTACTTTTTGAGCAAAAGTAAACTACCTTTTCAGAGGTGGGACCGACTTTCGGATTTCAAAGTTTATCCTCTTTCATTAACTTTGGTTCAAATCCCTTTTCATATAAATACCCAACGGTTCCCCCTCTTTCCCACTATCTTCCTCAATTCTACTGTTTCTCTAACCTAATTCTCTAAACCGCCTTTGCTTTCTACCTTTCTTCACCCTTAAGCTTCTGAAATGGCCAACCTTAACCGCAGAAACAACCCTGATTTCTCCATGCAACTACACAGGCAACATAATCAAGTTGCTCTGTTAAGCTCTGAGAAAGATGCAAGTTTCTCAGAGATTTGCCAATTCTTGACTCTGTCAAACTACTTCACCTCCCTGACCATTGATCCTACTCTATATGAGGATCAGTTGCTTGAATTCTGGAAGACCTGCCAAGAGGTCATTATGGATGGGGAGAAGGCACTGTCTGCCACAGTGCAAGGGAGGACAGTCTTCATCACTCCGGCCATCATTAACCAACATCTACAGCTGGATGATGAAGAAGGTGAGGTGTCCTTCCCAAAAGAAGCTGTTAATCATTCTTTTGAGCAGATGGGCTATGAGGGAGATTTCTCTGTAAAGACCTTTAGGAAAGGGAAGGTCTCATCCCAATGGAAATTCCTGCTCCATGTGGTTATCCACAGCTTGTCAAACAAGCATGGTGGATGGGACCAGATTCCTGAGGATCTCTCCTTTCATAGTTCATGGAATGGTTCAAGGGGTCAAGTTCAGGTATTCACAATTTGTTTATACTAATTTACTTGCAAACTTAGACTCCTTAGAGTATTACATGTTTCCTAGATATGTTCAACACATTCTCAACTGTGAACTGGGCTCACAGTTGAGGGAAACAGGTAATATTCTTAAATTGGGACAGATGAAGCCCGGCATCTTTAAAATAATGAAGAAGCCAACTGTAGGCTTCTCTGGGGTAGAAACAGCCCTAGTCCCAAAAATGTTAGAGCTCATTGCTCAAGGTGACAACCTAGCAACACAAGCTAGTGTTGAACCCACACCTCTTTTGTCCCTACCATTAAAAAGACCAGAAATCACCCTCACCTACCAAAGAAAATCCAAACGAACCCCTGCTCAGACTATTGAGTCTGTGCAGGCCCCCAAATACTCAACCTTACAGGAAGAAGTGGACACTAGAGCTCCCACTTCTCCTGAGGAGCAAACCACTCCCATTACTTCACCTATCAGGGCTGAGGTTCCTCAAGCTCACCCTGATGAGCTCAATAGCCCAACAACCTTAAGCCTTCACTCTGAGTCTCAACACTCAAGTGAACAACCTTCAGGGGACAGCTACCATCCCCAGCCTTTGGATCTCAACCAACCAATTCCCAACCTATCCTTTTACACTGATGAAGACTTAGGATTCAGTGAGTACCATGAGTCTCTCTTCTCCTCCCCTACTCAAAGAGAGATGAGTACCTCTGACTCTCCTCAGTCTATCCCCCATCAGTCACCTATTACTGAGGTGGACACTTCTGAACCTGTTCAGGATGTCCATATGGAAGAGGCTCTCACTTTTGAAAGTGATTACATCATTAAGACCTCAACCATGGCAACTCAGCCCATTGGCATCTCAACTGAGGCTGCCAGTGAGCAGAGGAAAACCAGCAGCCAAGAAACTCAAGCTGGTGGTGAGAGAGAGGACTTTGGTCCAATCATCTCATCCCCCAATGAATCTTCTGATGAAGATGAGGGGAATTTGAGACTAAAGGTGCAAAAACTGTCAAAAACATGCACCTACTTAGTCTCTAAGGTTAGTCACTTGGAATCTCAGGTGACTACCCTGCAAAACAGGGTCAATGATCAGCAACTCCAGATTTCATATCTGCAGGAAAAACTAGCTGGGAGACCTTTAAGGAGAGCTCAACCAGGAACACAAGAACCTGTGGAAGTGATTGACTTATCCTCCAGCTCACCTATGCAAGTGGGTGATGCTACCAAAAAGGGGGAGAAAGTTGTTACAACCACAGAACCTGGGAGTTCTTCAGAGAGAATGGACATAGAGGACTCACCATCCTCACTTGCTGTTGTGCATTCTCAGCAACTTCCTCAAGTTCACATTAATGTGGACTCTATAGACTCTCTCATCAGGAGTCTCTTTGAGGAAGGCATACCAAGGGCTGTCTCATCTCCACCACTGGGAACTGGCAATCAAATCATAAGGTGGAGGTATGATGATGACAGAAGAGCCCTCATACTTCAAAGAGTTCAAGGCCAACAAGAAGTTTTTCAATTCCAAAGCCTGAGCTTTTATGAAAGACTGGATTTAGTCAACCTGCCACTTGTCAATCCAAGCAATTCAAGACAAGCTGACAGGCTGGCTCAAAGAATCCAAGACAGGATCCATGGCAGAGTTCTCTCTAAGAAGGAGACTTAGGGAATCAGGCAATGTCATCGGTCAACTGGATGTTGAGGTGGACCCTAAGATTAGTTTCATAGGGGAAACCTTGACTGAAGGCCCAGTGACAGAACCTGAGACCCCTGTCTCATCATCAACAACTGCTGCTGAGGTCCAAACTCCATCTGAGACACCTGCTGGTGAAGGTGTTTCTCAGCCTCTCTCTGGCCAGAGCATGGAAGCTACTCCAAGCAATGAAGGCCAAGCTTCAATCCACCCTGAGTCACAAAGGTCTGTTGGTGACAAAGGGAAAAGGATAATGACTCCTGAGGAAATTGAGGAGGAAGAGAGAGAGAGGAAAAGGAGACTAAGGGGAGAAAGTTCCACTGGGTCATCTAGCTTCATGCAAGCTGCAATCAGGGCTGCCCCCAGACCAAATACTCAGGATGATGAGTTAAGGGCAGTCAGGATTACCTACTTACAGACCAGGAACTATGACATTGATGAGATCATCTCCCTCCCCTTAGAAGAACTAAATGAACTGGCTGACAGAGAAGTGTCAAGAGAGTTGAAGGAGAAAGAGGATGCAATGATACTTCTCCAACTCAAAGAGGAGAAGAGACAGAAAAGACTTTACAAGCATGCTCCTACTCTCTCACCAGTTCAAGAAAGTCCTGCACAGGAAGATGTGGCTCCACAAGAACCTCAGGTAGATAAAGAGGAAGATAGGATCAAGATGATCAACTACCTGAGTGCCACAGGCTTCTATCAGGCAGATGCACTTCTCCCTTTGTCCTATGACTTCATTGAGTTCGAGTATCTAAAGCAACTTGAGCTTGAGTTAGTCAAGGAAAGAAAGACAACCAAAAGGAAACTAAGGGAAGAAGCTGCAAAGTCAAGGGCCACCATTCAAAAGAATGCAAAGAAGTCTGCTGACAGACAAAGAATGGTGAGCTTCTTGAAGCTGTATGGATTCTCCGGAAGGAGACTTGGCCCCATGTCTCTATCCACTATGGATGAGCATATTAGGGTGATCAAGCAGAAGATTAAGAGTGGAGAACTTATTGACTTGCACTCTCTTCCAAGTCAAGTCCCACCTGAAGTGGAGGTCAAGTTTGAACAACCAGAGACACCTCAACCAGCACCTCCAGCTGAGCCCCAGCAAGCTTCATCTTCTGATCCTAGGCAGGGTCAAACTCCCTCTCCTTCTGAACCTGTGAGGGAGGAACACCCAACTGAGAAAGACACTGATGATCAACATGGTGCTGCAGACCAGTCTTCTCAGTTAAAGACAACCAAGAGGAAGAAGAGGATGGCTTCTAAACCAAAGACAAAGAAGAAGAAGCCAAAGTCATCTACCTCTGCACCTCAGGCTGAATCAGATCAACCTGAGGAAGTGCATGATGAGGCAGCCCAATCAACTCCTATTCAAGTGGCTCCTCTAACTAGTGAGACACCCATCTTGTCCTGGACTTACTCTACCAATCCAGAGAGATGGACTGTTATCAGAGATCAAGGTGTTGAGAATGTCTACTCATGGCAAGACATAATCAACTTACCTCTGCATGATCTCTTTGAGATGAGAAGATACTATGAAAGTCTTGATGATCCTGACCATCTCATGAAGAAAGGAATGGTCCTGATTGTACTGAAGACTACCAACATTTGAAGATCTTCTAAGTGTTTTGGTAGCATCAGCCTAGGGGGAGTTTGTAAGGATTCCTGAAGTCTGATGCAACCCAAAACAGCCTAAGTGTCTCAGCAACATGCACTAAGTACTGAAGTGAAGAATGCTTCGGAAGTTTTACACAAAGCATTAGAAAATACTCTAAGTGTAAAATCTTCCGAAGCCAAGACCAATATCTTCCGAAGCCAAACATGAAGTCTTCCGAAGCTTCAGAGACAAAGTCTTCCGAAGCCTCATCCTATGAAGACAGATTTCTTCCGAAGACTTTTAGTACACATGCTTTATCTGATGTACTGTTCCATAAAGCACCTTTTCCGCTGCATCTCTGTAAAGTCACCAACTTACATGAGTTGGTGAAAAGGGCCTTGCTTTTGGTAACTGTACATTGAGGTCTTGAGTATTCAACTTTCCACTTTATGTACTTTATCCTTTTTGTATTGTATAAGGATGTGAGCTATGGCATGTCATAGTCACAAGGTCAAAAGGCAGATATGCCTTTTGATCCTACAATTGATTTTGTTAGTGTCTAGTCAATTGTATCCAGCTGGCTTTCAAAGTATGGCCGGCTGTAGGTTGTAGTATAAGTATTTCAAGTTCTTGTATCTTTTCTTTATGCTTTGTAACACTTGTAAAAGAACTTGAGAAAGCAATATACTGCCTCCTTGAAACCCATACTCTCTTGTTCTGTCTCTTGCTTTACTTGTGTTCTTTGTATCACTTTGGTTACCCAGTTCACTGTTTGATTAGAGCTTAGTTATTCTCCTCATTGTGTTGTTGTGTTGTAATTGTGTTTAAGCCCTTAAACGGTCCTGCACTATTATTGACCATTCTTGCTTTTAAGGCCTTCGAAAGATTATTTAAAATGTTTAAAGTGATTTTAAATAATTCTATATTATTTTGCAAACTATATAAATGAATATCCAATAAACTATCTTTATCAAATTTTAAATAATTAATTTCTATATTATTTATATATATCTTTCACACATTTTATTTAATCCTTATAAATTCAATAAATTATATTATTGAATCATTTTGAATATATTCTTGGTCTTATTAAGTTATACTAACTTTATTAAGCCAAAACATAAACGACTCATTATTTTATGTAATTATTTAAAACCCCAAATCCCAATTGACCCTAGTTCGCATTAAAACGTTAATCTTATTATTTAAACTTAAACTTGTAAATATATATATATATATAGGTGCATTGTGAAGGATTACGTTGGAACGACGCTATTATTATTTCTTTTAAACGTCATTTACATACATTTGATCAAGTGAGTTTTCCTTGTCCCCTTTTTACTTTATTTCACACTATTTTGGGGTGAAACATGATACTTATACATGATACACTTATACACATTTGAGACTTGTAAATCACATGCAATTCAACTTATTATTTTGTTATGGTTATTTGTGTATTGTAAGTGATTATATGAGATACATAGTTTGTTTACAATCATTAACTATTGCTAGCCTGGCGACGTCTTAGATCTTTGGGCCTGACAAGCCTATTTGGTGCTAAAGTCGAGGTATTGCCGACTCCTAGGGGCCGTACGCTTGTGCACTAGGGAACCAAATACACTTAGCCAATCTTTTATACTTGTAATCAAGTCGAGGTTTGGTTGTAACGATATGTGTTCTATAACCTTACTAGCTTATAACCTATGACATGAATTGCTACTTGTAACCTTTTCATATTATGTATGAAAACCTTGGGAACTCACCAACTATTTATAGTTGACCTTTTATTTTTATCATGTTTCAGGAAAACCCCCAAGTTTGAAGTGAACTTATGTTGCTGGCATATTCTAGGACTTGGACCTAGTTAATAAACAAAATGATCATGTTTGTTATTTCATGTTGAAACTTATTTCATTATTGAGACTTATGCTTGTAATGTAATTTTGAGACTTATGTTTAATATATTTGGATTTAATTATAGCGTTATGTGGCTGTGAACAATCTTAACCCTCACATCTCGACGTTTCCGCCGTCAAGGTTGGGGTGTGACAGATTGGTATCAGAGCCCATAACTATAGGGATTTAGGTTATTAGAAATGGTGACCTAGACTATAGTTGCATGAACCTCATAGAAAGATCCTTATACCTTAGTGTTTACATGTTGTTTGCATGCTACATAATGCTATGCCTTTTGTGCAATTTGATGCCTTAGCATAGGATTGCCTTATGTATGCTTAAACTTAGTTATTTGTCTCCCTAAACTTAACCTTGACTCTTTGACTCTCCCCGACAAATGAACTTCCTAAACCCATTCTTAACGACACGTGGAATCTACACTTATCATCTGGGTTCAATTCCTTGGACTCTATGTCTAACCTATGAAAATCTCATCAAGGTTTTGATTTCATAAACCAAAGAAATTTGTGTGACACATAGACACCTGTATTCTGGATTTCCTGGCAAAAGGCCTTCGGGCTAAGGCAAGCATATCGTATAAATCTCATTGTGAGACCAGTTATGCTTACCTGGGGATTTCTGGGATGAGTGATAAACTATGGTCAACATACACAAGTCTCTCTGGCAAATGGGTCAATTTACCTTGACGTGTCAACGATTCCAAATGGTAATGCGTTACCAAATGGAACCATCCTCTTCGTATCTTAAAAATCTTTGATTCTTTAAACTGGTATCCTCGTGCTTATTATACATAATGTTCTGTTAATACTGAACCTAACCTACATTTCAACTCTTACGTTTAAACATCGTTACACGTTGAGCATTTCATGTAACTATTTCTATATCTTGACCAACGTGAACATGGATCTTAATATACCCAAAGATATTGGGAATCTAAACCGAATGGTCATCAAAAACTTTAAACCGTTATTTATGGTTCTCAAAGTCTTCTTAAGGATGTGTCCCATAACTAGGAACATGCAATTCTATAGGTGGAATTCTTACATCTCGGGATACTTTGTCTAGGCAAAGTGTAAATGGTGATTTGACTCGATCATTGAATCCATTTACTTGACTCGAAACCCTTGAGATGAGTGATCACTTATAAGTACGCGTGTCTTCAATAAGGCTATGGTTGACCTCATGACTTGAGGAGTTCATGTATTTCTTTCAATTGTGAATCGAATGTTCACATCTCGTCGTGGTGTTGAATCACTCTTGTCATTGATTTAGTCTTCCTGATTTAAACCATTCGAGATTTGAACACCATCATAACTAATTCTGTTACCTCGAACTTTGACCTTAAACTTTGTAAGCATGATTTCCCTTTTGTTACATTAATGTAACTTGAAATTTTCTGAATTTTTAATGGATACTCTTTTCCTTTCGTTGATAAGTCGAACTTCATACCGTCTGCACCGTGAGAGATGCAAGTGTTTGCAAGCCAACCTATGACTAAGAACACTCGTAACTCTTAAATGATTCTAACTCATCAAAACAGGGGTGATTCCCTTACTTTGATGATTCTATTCGTTTCGATAAATGGTTTCCAATCGCGTGTTTTATGAAATTTCATCCTCTAGATCGGGGTGATTTCCTTATCCCGAGGATTGACTTCAGTTATTTTCTTTGGAATGGCATTTCACAAATGACATGATCTCACCAAAATAGGATTGAAACCCGTACTTTGGTGACAAATGTCAATCTTCGATTGTTTTCTTGTTATTATGAAATTCAATCATCAAGATAGGCGTGAATTCCATACCTTGATGATAATGTCAGCTTTACGAATTGTTTTGTTCAAATGAGACGACTTCATCAAAGTAGGAGTGAATTCTGGATTTTGATGAAGAAGTTCATCTCGTTATATTTTGTTTTTGTAAAACTTCACCGATAAGATAGGAGTGACTTCCCTTACTTTAATGGTGAGTTACCTCGTCTTATTTTTGTGGATCCTCAACAAGGAGTTGGGATCGAACTTTTTGATTGGTAAGTTAGTGGTCATACCTTGAGAATACACCATCAAGTTAGGAGTGAAAACCACACCTTGATGACTATTCTCATTCTTGATCTCCAACTTACCAAGGTTTTAAATCAAGTAACAAGAAACGTGTAGTAACTTGAAGGGTGAACCAATGTTAGTGTTTGGACCTATCAAGCCAAAGCATGATTTCTGAACTTGAAAAGAGACCCGATCACTCTAGGTTGATTTTGATTTCGAGTTTGGAGCATTTAAATTCTTAAATTGATTTCTTTTCCTTTATCCTTATGTTTTGATATGATCTAGCTATATCGAACCATTTATTCCTTACCTATCAACTTTCATTTTGAGATGTCATCAACACATGTTTGTGTGATGGTAGTCTTCTTAAACGATCTTTCTACTAAATAAAGACATTATCAACTTGTGGTTATGCCTTTCAGACATACGTATGTTCTCGACTGTGCTCATGGGTTTGATGAACTGTGTATGCAAATTATACTTGGAAATTCGCTACCTTGCAAAATATAAGTACATTTCCTATTGTTCATGTCATTTCTTAAATCGTCTTGAATCCTTAACCATTGAAAATCATTAAAACACTATCTTGACTTCGATCAACGAGACTCGTTATTACTTACATTGCGATGCGGATATAAGGGTTCATAAACCTTCGTAACTTGTAGTCATGGGTTTGGCATAAAGGAAAGGACGTAACTTGGTATGTATCCAAGTGACTTACCTTCACATATGACAAGACCTAACATTCGTGATCCTATGGATCTCCTGTTTAACTCTTCATTCACTAAGTGTCTCTTATCTTAGCTGTCATGATGACAATTGGTGCATTATAGACCGATTGGTTAATTGCATATCAACTCATGCGGGATGACGGGTCGAGAAATTGGCTTGTATCTATCTCAAATAGTCGTATACCGTGGTATGTCGTTAAACATCGATCATTAATTTGGATGATCAATTCATTATCTGATTTTAATAATGTTCTCAATCATCGTCGTGAATTTATTTCAAAATCTTCGCATATCGTATTATTCTTAGACCGATGATTGGTCAAAGGAGAGATACACATTCACAAGTTATGCGTTAAGATCGTTTCGTTATATATAGTGACGTTTGGGATTCTTAAATCCTGACGGTTAACCTTTCTTGTCATTGTTGGTCCTTTATTGATTTCTAGACATCATTATATTCTAGAAGTTGTGACTTATCAATCTAAGGTACCACGGTAACTCGTCATCGTTTTCCAACGCTTCATCTCAAAACGTCTCGCGTTTATTATGTTAGGAATCTTGTAAGAGTCCATGAAGTGAAACATCTCACCTGTAATCAAACGTCAAACACTGCTCGTTGAACACTCACTTCTCATTTCAATTCCTTTGTTCATTTAAGTTCATTCTTAATTTCGGGACGAAATTCTTTTAAGTTGGGGAGACTGTAACATCTCGTATTTTTCGTTAAATTAAATGTTAACCTTGTTATATTCTTGTATGGGCTAGATATGACATTTGTGAAACTTATGGGGATTTATGCTTATAATTCTTTTTACTTTTAATCCTTTAGTTTAAAGGTTAATAATATCAATTATTATTTAATAAATAAATAATAATCTTGATAATAACTAATATAAGGGAAACAATAATTATGTTAATAATAATAATAATAATATTAATAATAATGATGTTAATGATAATAACATTAATAACAATGGTAATCTAAGTTTTAAACTTGTAAATAACCACTTTCTACATAAAATGATAACATTTAAAATTGCAGGGTTTATTTTGTAATATAATTTAAAACTAAAACAAAACTTTAAAACCCAAGTGACAACTTTGAAAACCATAGGGACCAAAGGTGTATTTACCGAAGTTACCTCTCCACCCTCTTTCTCTCCCCGGTTTCCCGGCCGGCCAGCGGCCATCACCGGCAACGGCTCCGGCGACCCCCAAACCATCCCTAAACCCCTCAATTTTATTACCGAATGACTCCAATCGGTTCGTTCACACGTTTCGAACTTTAATAGCCACCTTAAATTCGTTTTAAACACTGATTATTAACATCAAACAAATGTATAACCGAAACCTTAAAATCACATATCCGTTTGAGCATTTACACCTAATAATAATCAAATTAAAGCAATCTGAACGATCATCTGTTAAGAACTAATCGAATGAAACTCTTAATTCCACTTGCAAACTACACAAACATCTTTTTCAATTCCCCTGTTAACCGCGATCTGTTCGTCAATCGAACACCATCTTCCGAGCCTTATAACTTGCAATTGATAGAGGGCTATTCATCATTGGCTTCATTCGAGACTACCTGTGCAACGAATTTACTTATCATCATCGTTTGGATATCGAATCTGTGCCAAGAATGTCGCGACTGTTCTGTACTCGTTCATCATCGAACTAACACTATTCAGGTAATCAAACCCAAACATACACTCGGGTTTATGTGAACAACAAAAGCCCTAATGATAATTGGGTTAAATCGCACGATTTGATGTTCAATTGGAGGCAAATCGATTCTAGGGTTCTTGAGGAATTGGGGGTTTTCTTTAATTATTGTTTTTATTAATTAATTTTCAATTATAAACAGATTCCGGGCTTTAGCCCAACTGGTTACCATCTCACATTAGTATGCAAGAGGTCACGGGTTCGAACCCGGCCTCCTGCAATTATTTTTTTAAAGGCTTTTTAGCCCTTAAATTAATTATAGAAAATTCTTAATAACTATAACAATGGGTTTTGTAAACTTGTATTATTTTTAAAGACATCAAATCATTTTTGTTAATTTTCTAAATTTAAATAGTTAAATATTATTTTTAATAAGATATTTTCTTGGTTTATTATAAATAGTAACTAATAGATTATTGGTCCAAATGTTTCTTTTAGGTATTCATGGTTTAAATCATGTTATTCAAATAAAGATTAATTGAAACATTATAAATCAATATGCTAAATGAATAAGTATGTAAATAGTTATTTAAATAATCATTTAAATAATTACTTATTCATCTTTTCATTTAACCATGTTATATATAAACAATTAACCTATTTATTTCTTAAACTTTTATACAAATTCTTAGAATCTATAAAATAATATAAGTTTCTATTATTGACCATTCTTGCTTTTAAGGCCTTCGAAAGATTATTTAAAATGTTTAAAGTGATTTTAAATAATTCTATATTTTTGCAAACTATATAAATGAATATCCAATAAACTATCTTTATCAAATTTTAAATAATTAATTTCTATATTATTTATATATATCTTTTCACACATTTTATTTAATCCTTATAAATTCAATAAATTATATTATTGAATCATTTTGAATATATTCTTGGTCTTATTAAGTTATACTAACTTTATTAAGCCAAAACATAAACGACTCATTATTTTATGTAATTATTTAAAACCCCAAATCCCAATTGACCCTAGTTCGCATTAAAACGTTAATCTTATTATTTAAACTTAAACTTGTAAAATATATAATATATATATAGGTGCATTGTGAAGGATTACGTTGGAACGACGCTTATTATTATTTCTTTTAAACGTCATTTACATACATTTGATCAAGTGAGTTTTCCTTGTCCCCTTTTTACTTTATTTCACACTATTTTGGGGTGAAACATGATACTTATACATGATACACTTATACACATTTGAGACTTGTAAATCACATGCAATTCAACTTATTATTTTGTCATGGTTATTTGTGTATTGTAAGTGATTATATGAGATACATAGTTTGTTTACAATCATTAACTATTGCTAGCCTAGCGACGTCTTAGATCGTTGGGCCTGACAAGCCTATTTGGTGCTAAAGTCGAGGTATTGCCGACTCCTAGGGGCCGTACGCTTGTGCACTAGGGAACCAAATACACATAGTCAATCTTTTATACTTGTAATCAAGTCGAGGTTTGGTTGTAA
This sequence comes from Flaveria ramosissima, assembly GCA_025215565.1. Lineage (NCBI taxonomy): Eukaryota > Viridiplantae > Streptophyta > Magnoliopsida > Asterales > Asteraceae > Flaveria > Flaveria ramosissima. Next base: position 2,515,047 of record CM046042.1, read on the forward strand.
CGATATGTGTTCTATAACCTTACTAGCTTATAACCTATGACATGAATTGCTACTTGTAACCTTTTCATATTATGTATGAAAACCTTGGAACTCACCAACTATTTATAGTTGACCTTTTATTTTTATCATGTTTCAGGAAAACCCCAAGTTTGAAGTGAACTTATGTTGCTGGCATATTCTAGGACTTGGACCTAGTTAATAAACAAAATGATCATGTTTGTTATTTCATGTTGAAACTTATTTCATTATTGAGACTTATGCTTGTAATGTAATTTTGACTTATGTTTAATATATTTGGATTTAATTATAGCGTTATGTGGCTGTGAACAATCTTAACCCTCACATCTCGACGTTTCCGCCGTCAAGGTTGGGTGTGACATCTTTCTTGGGTCAGCATACAGCAGCTTTAGCTTAGCCAGCTGGTTGAGCTCAAAACCAGGTAGAGTCTTCAGATCATGTGGGAACCTGAAGTACTCTATGCCCTGTTCCCTCTTAACTGCATACGCGTTAAGGTCATCAAAATAAGCCCATGCAATAATCCTGCCTGACACCTTATGGTGTTTCTTGACTCTGTAGAGCTTGGTGTAGGCATCTTTCTTTGGTGCAGCACGCTGGGCTCTTACTTCTTCAAAACAGGCAGCCCACTCAGCCTTGCGAATGTCTACGTCATCATTGGAGGCTTGGGCTGTTCCTTCAGTCTTTTCGGTTTCCTGCTCCATCTTGTCTAGTACCTCAAAGTATCACTGACTAGGGACTCACCCAGATTGGGGACCACATTACCCTCGGTGTCAGCATACTGAGGGTACTCTTCTGCAGTAATATCTTCAACCTCAACTTCATCAACGTCATTTAGTTCTTCATCACTGGTTGAATCAACTGTTGGAGCATCCTTGACAATTTCATCAGGATTGAGTCTGAACATCTCTGCCAGTTGCTCATCAGATAGGTCATGAATTATTTCCCCTTCTTCAGAGGTATAACTCACAGACCTTCTTACAATCCCTTGCAGATCAAGAATCATGGTTAATTGAGTCTTGACCATTTGAAGGGGAGCAAAGTCAAACTCATCCCTTTGAAAGTTTGGATCTGTTTGATATAAACATTCAACACATAAACCATTAGTAAGTAATCAAACAGAATTATATCAACTTAATATATAAACATTCAACACACTTGTTTTTCATTACATGATTCAAATACAAAATAAATAAATACATAAGACATCTAATCTGTACTTTTGTCTTGAATCTTGGGCGTGTCGCTCGGAGGAGCAGAAGTGGTAGATGACTGGTCCTGTCGATGCTTAGATCTTCTCTCTTGACCAGAAGCAGAGGCCGATGCAGCCGCATCCCCTCCTTCTGCTTCGTCATCATCATCTCTACCTTCTGTCCTTTCTTCTTCCTCAGTCTCTTCCTCATCATCATCATCTTCCTCATCATCATCATCATCTTCATCATCACCATCTCCATCATCCCCGTCACCCTCCTTTAGCTTCAAGGGCTCATCCTTCGACCCCTTTAACCTCAGCATAATCGTCTTGTTGGTCGTCTCCAACTCCTCTATACGTTTGACGGACTGGGCCTGCTGGTCCTGGAGTTGGGACACCTCGACTCTCTGAGCATCGATTAGCTGGTTCTGCTGGTCTATCACCCGAGCCTGCTCTGCCATCTGCTGAGACTGGGCAGCAGTCAGGTCGGTCAGCTGGCGGATCTGCGCCGCCTTCTCCTCATCTGCAGCGAGCAGGCGCATCACCATACGGTTAAGCGCCGACAGCTGCTCCTCTACCCCGATGTGAGGTAGAGTAGATCCATAACATGTGGTGGCTGGGCTGAGGGTCCAGCATGATGTGAGGTGGTGGTGGTAGTGGCAGTGGTGAATATGGGTCGGTAAGCTGGTGCTGGTGATGTAGGTGTGAATGGTATGGTGGTGGATGGGAAGGATACAGTGGTGGTAGGTAAGGTGGTGGATGTGGTAGTGGAAGTAGTGGATGTGGTGGCTGTGGTGATGGGTGGTATGTCAGTAGTGGTGGTGGAAGTAGTGGCAGCAGTGGTAACGAAGGTCAGGCGACGCTTCTTCTTCTTCAATCCATGGGGTTGAGCCATCCGCTTCCTCCTAGTCCCGGTGGAAGTGGATGCTCCCCCTGCAGCTCTGCCCACTGAACCCGGAACATAGTTCGGGTCAGTCTCTCTCTCTGAGGAGTCCCGAGGGTGTTCACCAACCACCCTAAGCCCGTGGTCTGTGGGAACAACTTTGCTTCCCACAGTCCTAGTGAGGGGCTCCTCATCTGACTCCTCCTCCTCTTGATCACCAGCTACAAACTCCTGATGGAAACCGGCCATCTCAGCAACCTCTCCGGCAGTGGCAGACCCCGGGGGAATAACGTCTGAATCAGTGCCTCTAGGTGGAGCAGGCATATCATCCCCGGCGTCGCCGCTATCATCATCATCTGAGTCAGTCTCTGGTATAGCAATATGCTCGACATCTGAATCACTGTCATCGTGGCGCCACTTTCTCTTGGCTGGCGCCACACAGTCAGCACGGGCCAGATGCCCAAACAACCTCCTGACAGGGGGTTTCACCTGCTTCCCCCTGTATACCTTCATCCGGCCTAGCGTAGTGTCATCCATGACCTCTAGCACTACAGCATCCTCCTTCTCCTTTGGCAGGGAGGGAAGCTTCTGATCAATAATCATCTGTATAAACCTCGGATACATACAGAAGCCTTCCTTCCCTTTCCCCTCAATGTTCTCCACCAGGTAGGTGAAGATCATTTTGGAGAAGCTGAACGGGTGGTTCAGCACCAATGCAGCATAAGCGTTCTGGATCTGATCTGACAACTCATCAAATCCTCCCTTCCTCGACGCTATACACTTCAGCAGAACATGCGCAAGATACTTGAACTGGGGACAGAGGTTACTCTTGTTGAGTACCCCAGCATTGATGTCCCCAGAGTACTTGGCTCTCATAAAACATCCTCTGACAGTGAGGGGGTGTAGACGAGTAGGACAATCAGCATCATCCCCTAACTGTAGAACAATCCTCAAATCCTCCTCTGATATGGTATAGCCTCACCAAAGATCGTACTCCTGATGCAATGAGGCTCAGAGGATCTATCAACAGTCGCGCCTTCCCAGAAGGCCTGCTGCACTGATCTATACGGCGTGCATGGTGTAGAGATAGCATGAGCAATCCTGGATCTCAACAGAAACGTAATGATGCCTGAGAAGTCAGCTGCGTTCCTGGATGTCAAATCCAGATGAGCACATATGTTATGCTTGGTGCTCATGTTCCATCGACTCGCCATCTGTAACACATAACAATATAAACATTAGTACCGTTGGCTAAAAGTATAATGAAACACTTAGACTTTGAATAGAATGTCTCTGTCATGCGATTGAGGTTGTGCGACTGAAGACAGTCGTGCGACTGAACAGTGCGATTGAGGTTCAGACGTGCGAATGACCTCATGCGTACGACTGAGTGTGCGACTGGACTCATGCGCATGTACTCTTATGCGGTTACACCAGTCGTGCGACTGAGTCTCATTCGCATGGTTCAGTCGTGCGGTTAAGTGAATCGCCCCCTTCAGTCGTGCGACTGAAGTTCATCCGCTTGTCCAATCGTATGACATCCTGTCCGTTCAATTCAAATTAACTTTTTCATCAATTTTGAGTTTTAGACTTCGTGTTCTGGTTCATTAGACTCGCAATATGTTCTTATAACTTATAACACTCTTAATTTCATCCGTTTGAGTAGTTAGATTAGGTTATTTGTCCCACATGTCACAGTTTACCAAACGGGTCTGATTATCCAGATTAAAACTCAAATTGAACGATTGGTGATGTTTCCTCGTCGCAAATTACCTGTAGAATCGAAGTAAATGGTCAGTATGCAAGAAACGAAGGTTTTAAGGAGATCAAACGAATTTTTGGCAGAGTGACTTTAGTCGTGCGAATTAGGGTTTCTTTGAGGGTGATGAGTCTCTGCGACCGACTCCTCCTCTATTTATACTAACCCTAGATCCAATCGTGCGACTGAGTTCATACGCACCATTCAGTCGTGCGAGTGGACTCAGTCGTGCGATTGGGTCAGTCGCCCTTCTCCAGTCGTCCGACTGGATTTCAGTCGTGCGACTGACTCACTCGTTCGCACTTAAGCCTCCGACTGGACTAATCGTATGGGCCATTCGGTTTGATGGTCCATACTCATAGTTCATTCGTGCGAATGGACTTCATTCGTATGGTTAGTCCATACGTATGGTCCATTCGTGCGAATGGGTCATACTTAGTTAATTTTCTGCCATTTTGACCAATTTACATTTAAAACCCCTTTTAACTTTATGAAATTAACGTTATGAACCTTTGATCATCTCAGACATGATCATTTTATCTGAAAACATTTTGATCACCTCAGACGTGACCATTTTTATCTTGAAACATTTTGATCACCTCAGACGTGATCCTTTTAAAAACACTTTGTCACCTCAGACGTGACTATTTTAACCTTTCAAAGCACATATGGTCATCTCAGACATGACCCTTTTAGTGAGTTGATTCCTTCTGATTTTCCTGATGTAGCCCGACACACGACTAAAATTAAAATTAAAACAACTAACTAATTTAAGAACTTAAACTAATTACATAAACAGACATATTTTTGGCTTTTTGTGAGAGATAAATCCAGAGATTGATATCTACGGGATTTGGTTCGGGAGTAGATAGCTTCAACTTAGATTGATCATATCTGGACCAATTCAATTTTGGAATCATACAGGTAAGTCAAATCATTTGGGACTAGTTATTAAAACCTTTGATGCTCAAATTCTCGGTGTTCATCCAGAGTCGTTAGCAACTTAAGGAAATCATACTGAAACTCTTAGATTTTCACATTGATTTGAACCTTTGAGAATGTAGCCACAATGATTGTCAGTATGTTTGTCCACTTAAATCCATACACAGACTTTTGACACAGACTGGTGACTTATTTAGGTTTAATTATTTCAACTAACATTTGTGGATCCCACACTTATATGGTAATCAACATTCCTCAGGAGCTTTTGAGCGGTCTACGGGTATTATTACAAGAAGAGACTATTCTTAGAGCTTTCAAAGAGAAGCCTGTCCTCAGGTCAGTGCCATCGCACAGCAGAGAGGCGGCAAACAACAATGAATTCTAGAATATCTAGGTTATGCTTATCCTCAGGTCAGTGCCATCGCACAGCAGAGAGGCACACAACCTATCTCCTTGTTAGAGCAGCTTATTTTATTTTGCACAAAATGCACCAACAACATAAGTCATTAGCTTTATTGCATTTGTCTTTCATTTTTCTTGCTTTGCTCTAATTATGGTCATCCGCACACATTTGTGGCGTTTAATTGCTCATTACCCCTTATTGGAATATTGTTGATTGTGTTAACCAGTGATAAGATGGAAGCCCACAGTCAGTTGAACAACTTAGTTTGATCTTGAGATCACCAATCAGGTCTAATTGTCTATTGTGTTGAATCTACCAACATATCATTTGTGGTCTAGCAGCCTCTAAGTCTACTTTCTTTGTGTCACCTTAGGAGTTGCCAGTTTTCTATCATCTTCCCTTTTTGTATTGCTTAGACTACACAGACTTATACTTTGAACTTTTGCATCTTTCCAAAACTTAAATTTTTAAAGTCCCTCTTGATTTGTTCCTGTGTACTATCATTTTCCAAGGTATTGAATCGGTATCACAGACACAATCTACCTTATTTCAGCTAGTTACTCCTTCTCCCTCAATTTTTTTTTTTGTTAACTTGCTGACATATTCTCCCCCTAAAATACTAAAATCATTTCTGGTTTAATTATTTTAGGATTTTAATAAACAGCAAAATAACATGAGTTTAAATAAAACAGACGAGAATAAAACAAATAAAATAAAATAAAATAAACTTTAACTAAACTACATCGGACTACACATTATCATCATCAGGAATTACCTCACTTTTCTTTTTAACGCCGTTGACCTCTAGCAAATATTGAAAACGTGGTTTATCAAAGGCTTTAGTATAGAGGTCAGCGCGTTGAAAATCAGTATTAATTTTAACCACATCAATTAAGTTCTTTTCAAAGCAATCTCTTATGAAATGGTATTTAATACCGATGTGTTTGGTCTTAGGATGTTGAACCGGATTTTTAGTTACTGCAATTGCAGCAGAGTTATCAACAAAAATAGGAGTAGATGAGAATTTTAAACCGTAATCCCGCATTTGCTGTTGAATCCAGATGATTTGTGAACAGCAACTTGCAGCAGCAACATATTCGGCTTCACAGGTTGACAATGCAACCGATGTCTGCTTCTTACACTGCCAGGTAACTAATCTTCTCCCAAAGAATTGACACCCCGCTGATGTAGACTTGTAGTTCATCTTGCAGCCCCCGTAATCCGAGTCACTATACGCGGTAAGCTCAAAGTCATCATCATGAGGATACCACAATCCAAGTGTGGGTGTACCCTTCAGATAACGAAAAATCCTCTTGACCCCGATCAGATGGTTGACCTTTGGTTTAGCCTGATATCTAGAACATAGACATGTAGCATACATAATATCAGGTCTTGAGGCAGTGAGATACATGAGGGATCCAATCATTCCTCGGTACATAGTGGCATCTACTAGATCTCCATTCTCATCAGGTGCTATATCATGATTCGTAGCAAGTGGAGTCCCAGCAGCAGAAGCATTCTCCATGTCAAAGCGACTGAGAATGTCTCCTACATACTTGGTCTGATGTAGAAAGATTCCATTAGGTGTTTGATCCACCTGTAACCCGAGAAAGAACTTCATCTCCCCCATAGCACTCATCTCAAACTCTTTCTTCATCACTGCTTCAAACTCTTTGCATAACTCTTCGTTCTTTGACCCGAAGATTATGTCATCAACATATATCTGTACAAGCAGTAGGTCGCCATCCTTTTCTTTAATAAACAGTGTACAGTCAATGACTCCCCTGCGAAAGCCGTGTTTCACAAGATGAGTCGAGAGTTTCTCATACCAAGCTCGAGGAGCTTGATGAAGCCCATATAAAGCTTTGTCGAGCTTGTAAACTCTATCCCGATGATAAGGATCTTCAAATCCCTCGGGTTGACTTACATAGACTGTTTCCCTGATTTCCCCATGAAGGAATGCACTCTTCACATCTAATTGGTAGACTTTAATCTTCATGTACGATGCATAGGCAAGGAAGATACGAATAGCTTCCATCCTTGCCACGGGTGCAAACACCTCATTATAGTCAATTCCCTCGACTTGGCGAAAACCTTGAACCACCAGTCGAGCTTTGTTCCTGATAATGACTCCTTGGTCATCCTTCTTGCATTTTAGTACCCATTTGGTGCCAATGACTTTAGCACCTTTAGGTCTATCAACCAGAGTCCATACACCTAACTTCTTAAACTGCAGAAGTTCTTCTTGCATGGCACTCACCCACGCCTCATCATTTAGTGCCTCACTGACATATTTTGGCTCAACCTGCGAGACAAAACATCGATAAGCACCATCATGAATGTAACCTTTCTCCATAACCGAGGCGTAATCAGCTGAGTATAGCTGATTTCGGGTTTGTACTCCTGATCTGACATCCCCAATAACATTGTCAAGGGGATGATAGACGTTTAGTCGTGATCCTGGAGTAGTAGGAACAGCCACCTCAGAACCGAGATTATGAACATTTTGTTCTGCATCTGAGGTAGTTGGAGTTTGAGGTTCCGAAGTCGAAGGGCATCACTCGTAGATGCTTGTGGACTTTCAGGAACTGGAACCTGTTCCTCCTGACTGTTCTGGTCATCTGCTTCAGTTTCATCTTCAGAGGAGGAGTCACTGTCATCGACTACTCCCCCTGACTGAGTAGATGATTCTCCCTGTGTGCTAGATGGTGTATTCAGAATATCATACATCATCCTAGTAGCTAACTCATCATCCGAGGGAGAGAGAGGAATGTTGAAGGACTTGAAGAATCCATCATAATCGAAGAAGTATGCAGGTCCTTTGCCTGTAGGTGGTGTGGTATATCTCTGAACGTCGACATTACACCACACTTCTACAAGACCCGTTGAGTTATTGTAAACTCGCTTGTTCGGTATGTTGTATCCTAGAAAGATTCCTTCATCTGCCTTCTCGCTGAATTTTCCTTCTTGTGTCTTCTTCAGAAGTGTACACGGCGCGCCAAAAGGTTCAAGATACTCCAAATTTGGTTTGCGTCTTTGTAGTAGCTCATAACATGTCTTTCCGTGGCGCTTGACTATTAGGACTCGATTCAGTGTATAACATGCATTTGCCACTGCCTCATTCCAGAATTGGATAGGCAGTTTCGAGTCAGCCAGCATAGTCCGTGCAGTCTCTATCAAGCTTCTATTCTTTCTCTCAGCAACACCATTCATCTGAGGCGTGTAGGCAGAAGTGAATTGATGAACAATTCCCTTTTCCTTGCAGTATGCCTCCATCCATTGATTCTTGAATTCTGTCCCGTTGTCTGAGCGTACTTGTCTAACTTTAGCTTGTAGAGAGATTCCAGTGTGGTTACTAATTCCTTGAATGACTCAAATGTTTCTGATTTGGATTTCAGAAACATTACCCAAGTGAACCTTGAGTAGTCATCAGTGACCACAAAACAGTACAAATCGCCTGCAATGCTCCTTGTACTGACTGGACCAAACAGATCCATGTGAAGAAGTTCAAGAGGAAGTTCTATTGAATGAACTTTCTTTTCCTTATGAGACTTCTTTGTCTGTTTGCCTTTCTTGCAAGCTACACAAAAGTCAGGAAGTTGGAAGTTCTTGACATTTACTCCTCTCACTAAATCCTTCTGAATCAAATGATTCATCTTCCTTTGACTAATGTGTCCCATTCTCCTATGCCAGGAGATTGAGTCCTTCTCAGTAGCTTTAGATAGAAAGCACTGAACCTCATGATCCGTTGTAGCAGCTGTTGACAGATCCAAGACATAAAGGTCTTTATATCTTGAAGCAGTCATCAGAACTTGGTCCTCTGGGATCATGTAGTCTTTCTTCAGCACGTAACACTTCTTGTTGTCGAAGATGACTTTAAATCCTTTATCGCAGATTTGGGAAACAGAAAGTAAGTTATTCTGAAGTTGTTGAACGTAGTTCACCTTATCAAACTTAACTTTCTGATTTCCCACTTCTCCCTGAGCTGTGATGTATCCTCCCTTGTTTCCTGCAAAGGAAACATGCCCTCCTTTTATTTGTTTGACGTTTGATAAAAGGGCTCTATTTCCTGTCATGTGCCTGGATGCTCCGCTGTCTATAATCCACGTGTTAGTCTCAGCGCTATATCGAACACCCTGCACATACAAAGTAAATGTATTAGTTTAGGTTAGGAACCCAAGCCTTTACTGTCTTGGGTTTCCCAGAGGCATCACACATCATAAACTCTACCCATTGACCCTTAGAGGGTGAGGGTAGCTCAGATTCCTTCTTGTCATCAGTATCAGACACGCAGGATGACTTCTCTTTCCATAAGCCAGATTTGTGCAATGCCTGTTTATGATAAACAGTCGTCTGGCTTACAGGTTGGACTTTAGGTTCACTAGATCTTCTAGGTGGAGTTAGAGAACTCCTCTTAGAAGACCTAGGTCTAGAGTCCTGAAGATCAATCTTCTTCCTAGGTGTCTGATAGAAAGGACAATAGGAAGCAATGTGTCCACATTCTCCACAGTTGTAGCATGACCTGCTATCAACTTTATAAGTAGACTTTCTTTGTGGAGAAGTGCGTGACACTCTAGTAACATCAATCACTTTAGGTTTTGACTCTTGTATGTTTGATGTTTTCTCTGGTTTAACAAAATTAACTGTTTTAACCTGTTTAACATGTTCCACTTTTTGGTTAACTGGTTTTTGACTTGAAGCATGTGAAAATTAACGTTTGAAGTCCTTTTAGGTTCTGATTTGACTCTGTTTGACCCTGACTTTAAGTTAACTTTTTCAAATTCATTTTCCAGATTAACACAAGGCAATTTACCCTTTGCCTTTGAAGTGGCCTCCTTTTGTTTCTGTCCAGATTCAGTAGATGAACATGATGTGTCTGGATCAGTAACAAGAGGAGTAGTCACCACATGATCCTTGATGGGGTTGTTGTTTACTGGTCTAGACTTAGTGTTCATCAAGGTCTCAGGTGGAGGTGGAACCACTTTGTAGCCTAATCCCTCCCCGTTATTCCTTTCTCTCACTAAGTGTTGAACTATGTGTGAAGAACTAGTCCAACTGTGCAGTTTCTGTTTTAATGAATTAACTTCTACTTCTAGAACTGCCTTTTGCTTCTTAGTGTCCTCTAGGGAGTTTAGATAGTACCTAATGTCATTTGCTTGGTTAAAGGCAACTACTTCGGTTTCCCTAAGCTGTTTAGTCAATAGGTCTATCTTTTCTTTATAACTATGCTCATTTTGTTTTAGAACTCTATTAGCCTCAGTGCACAGTTGTAAATCTTTTACTAAGTTATCATTGTGATCTAATAACCTAGCAAATTTTTCATCAATGCTATTCCTAAACATATCACAATCAGAACAAGCATGATTATTAAACATTTGGTCAGTTGTACTTACCTGTGTTGGTTCAGAAGAGTTAGCCATCAACGCACATCAGACGTCTCTGGTTCTGGTGATTCTGACTTTTCTGTCTCTGACATGGAAGTCTCCTCCTTTGGCTTGTAACTGACCTCAGCTGCAGTTGTTTCTTCACTATGTGACATCGCTATCTCAACTGCTAGATCACCTTCACTCGCAGAATCATCATCAATATCTTCAACACTGGCAATGTTAGATTCTCCTGGTGAGACAAACCTAAAACTCCAATCCTATCCTTCATCATCATGAGCAGTCAAGCTTTTGGGTCCTTGTTTGATGAAGTAGAACTGGAAGCTTGCTTGTCTTGGCGAGTAAAGGATGAGAACGGGTTCCCATTACCCGTCTTCTTTGGCTTGACACATTCTCTCTTGAAGTGCCCCTTCTCTCCACAGTTGAAGCAGGTCACTTTGCTCTTGTCAAAGCCAAATGTGGTATCCTTAGTAGCTACCAAGTTCTGTCCTGTCTTCTTAACAAACTTCTTCGCCCTTCGGACAGCGCTAGCTAAGGCCCACATTATATCCATCCTCTCAAGCTCCATTTCATCCACCTGCTCGTAGTCCTCATCTGCCAGATGGCAGTTTCCAATCTTCCCAGCAACAAGTCCATCATATGAATGAACCACTGCTGCTAAAAGATCCATATGCTCTCGAGCTACTTCTACGGTCACATTACTGAGGTTCTCGGTCTTCAGTTTGGTAGCACTTGCTTCTGATCCAATATAATGGGTACATGATGACCCTGACGTGTCTGATCCAGAAGGAGCAGCATGTGAAGGACCTGACGAGCTAGACACAAATGCAGTCTGGAGAGGTGCTCCAGATGTCTTAGCTTGAGGCGTGGCGTTGTATAAAGCTGGATTTTGTGTATACGAAGACTTCTGAGCTCTATACTTCATCCTTAGTGCTTCTTCTCGCAACTTGAGAATGAAGTCATTTATATCCAGCTTTACAAGCATTCCATTCTGTCTAAGGTTAGACACAAATGAAGCCCACTTATCAGGCAATCCGTCTGCGAAGTTGCTCACTTTCTCTTCCATGGTTGTTTCAACTCCATGTGTATGCAATTCGCTCATCAAGTGGTAGAATCTGTCTATGACTTCGTCTAAACTCTCATTACCAATCGATGAGAAGTTATCGAATTCCTTCTTTAACTCCTTTGCCTTGATTGCCTTCAATGACGCATTCCCATCATATCTCTTCTGTAGCTCATCCCACAATTTCTTGGACTGCTTGTTCTCTGAATACTGGTGGAATATGTCTTTGGGGATTGACTGAGTGATCAATGCATAAACCCTTTTCTCTGCATTGTACTTTACTTTCTGTGCGTCTGTCATCCCACTTAACGTTAATTTAACTCCATCAGCTCCCACCGGTGTACTATAACCGACCTCAATAGCTTCCCACAGATTAGGATCTACTCCATTGAGGTAGATCTCAAAACGTTGTGTCCAGTGGGGAAACTCATCTAAAGTCAAGAGCTTTGGTGGTTTATTGTGATTACCCACCTCACTCTCAAGCAACAGCAAGTTCTGAATCCTCGAGTCCTTCCCAGCAGTAAAGGCTGACATCTGATCTTCCATGGCTAATAAACTTAGAATCTAATCAAACAAACTTTCACTGATGCGACTGAAGGATGCGAATGGTCTAATCGTGCGTATGAACTCTGCGATTGGTTCAACCGTGCGACTGAACTGGGCGATTGGTTCAGTCGTGCGAATGAATCTGGTGCGTATGAGTTATGCGAACGAACGGTTCAGTCGGCCGAATGAGGGTGCGACTAGGTCCAATCGTGCGAATGGGCAATCCGAATGGAGTCCAGTCGTGCGAATGAGTCACTCGTGCGACTGAAGCTGCTGTTTTGTGAAAATTTCTAGGTTTGACGGGTTTCAGCCGTAAAAATTCGAAATTTCACAAGTCCTAATCGCCTAAGTCCGTAGAAACTAAACTTCAATGAGCAGGGAACGTCCAAGATCACTTTTGATGCCAAAGATTGCGTTTTTCGTGCAAAAACACAAACTTTTATGCAATCTTGATTGAATCAACATGTAATCAAGAGCCAATGCTCTGATACCACTTGTTAGGACCTGATATTTGAACGAAATACCTAGTGATTAGCGTGTTAAACCAACTCAAATAGTGCGGAATCCTATTTGATTGGCGATCCAATCAGTGAGAACACACGAAGAATCAATCAAGAATTGAATCCAACGTCAGAAATCGATTAGGAATCGATCTGATGTGTTCTGTGAACTTGGAGAACGATTTGGGAGGCTTCTGGACGGCTAGGGTACGTCTGGAATCGTAATGGGATGAATGCTTTTTTTTTCCACGAATTGGGTCTATTTATAGGTTAGTATTGTTCAATCGTGCGACTGGGCCATAAGTATGGTTCAGTCGTGCGATTGAACCATGCGGTCGATTCATCCGCACGACTGAGTGTTCAGTCGTGCGATTGAGTCAATCTTATGTGTCAATCATACGACTGATCCAGTCTCCTGGTTTAGTCGTGCGATTGAGTCAATCGTATGAAGTTATTCATGCGTGTGGTCCATTCGCATGGGCCATTCGCATGAGAACTTCATTAAGTTACGTTTGAATGTTTTAATTAATATAACATAATGTGCAATCATTCAAACAATCATAAACCCAATCAATTCAATCACGACTCATTAATGAAATATTAAACATCACAAGTAACAAACAATTCATATCATTTCATTAATCGATACTATTACATCATAATCAGACATACAAGATTTATTACATTACAACTCATGATCTAGGGACATAAATGCATCAACACATTAAGACCTTAGTGGTTGTATTAATAAGCTAGTGTATTGTGTAAATTAATATGTATGCATGTATAAATTTCTTTTACTGTAGATGTCTGATCGGGTTAACAGAGAGGAGGTGCCGGACATTAGCAGCAGTACTGAGGGTCCATCTGTACCCATTTCCACTACGCCCTGGTATCACCCTACCCAACCTTATTTTGCAGCTACCTTCTACCTGGGCATGGAAAACTCGAGGAACGGTTGGATATCTGAGTCCGATGATGAGGGTCCCGCACCAGCTGCAGCCACTTTCGAACCGATTACAGAGGTTTAGACTGATGATGAGCTTGGAGGTCAAGCTCATGGTGATGATAGCCAGCTGATGAGAGACCTGACACTGAGGAGCCAGTTGGTTTGGCCCAAGAGAGCGAGACTCTGCCTGCAATGACTCCTGCCGCACCTATCCCTCCCATGCAGCACCCACCAAAGATTCGGTTGGTGTATGAGTGGAGGAAGCGCAAAGAGGTGATGGGTGCAGAATGTATATATATTTTGATAAAGATTGTTCGCACAGATTTAGTTTTAATTGGTTATTACTAATACTAAACCACACACACAAAAAGCAAGTGTACCTGTCGTGTGGTAATATAGTGATGGTAAGAACCGAGTATCAATCCGTGGACACACCTAGCCTACTCAATAACCTTAATGTTTGACTACCAGATTTGGTTTTTGTTTGAGAAAATGATAAGATTTTTAGGGTTTAAAAGAAATAATTAAAATAAAGTAAAAATAAGATTGAAGCGTTTGGATTTAAAACCAATAAAGTCTATCATCCAAATTAGATTACACTTATGTAACTGTGATGAATTGGTAGTGTGATTAAAGATATTGATTAATGTAATTATGTTAATGTTTATAAAGGTGAGTTGGCGTGATTTCTCGTCTATCCGCTTCGTAGTGACTAGGATCACGTCAGGTTGAGTTTTACTGCTTAGATCAAAGCCCTAGTAATATAGGTAAATCTTTGTGACCTTTTTGACATACGATTTCTGAAAACATAACTTAATGTTAAAAAGAGAGTTGATCAAGTTCCTTTTTAACATACCATTAATTTTAGAAAACCATAACAATTACCGTAGATTTCTCCGACTAATAAAAGGGAACCCGCAAATGATCAGAAATTTAAGGTGATATGATTTCTAATAACCATTTCTAGTTCATTAGCCATGGATTTATTATGAAGACCGGATTCGTGAATGAAAGTTGATCATACGTTTTTCAACCGTGTATGACAATCACAATCATAAATCATAAAGTTATAACTTCCCGTTCAAATGTAGATGCTACCCATCAAAAGTTTTCCCAAGACCACCATAACATTAATATAATATATATCACACCATTAGTTCATCACAAGTTATATAAGTTTCATCCAATTAGGATGATAATAAGAGTTTAGCTCATAATGAGCTTGAACATAACCACAAATAACATAGAAGATAGATATGAAATCATCGGTGAAATGGAACAATCAAACCGGTGATCCATAATGGATGATGTTTAGACAAATCCCGAGCTTCTTCCAAGTATTGTATGTACCTCCCGAGCCTCCAAATGGTCTTGAAGACTTGATTCTTGAGAGAATTCTGCAGAGTAGCTCTCCCACCAAAGCTTGCCAAAATGATGAACATAGACCTCTATTTATAGGCTATCTGGAGTGTTTAAGCACGACCCCACGCCTAAAAGGCACGACCTCGTGATAGTACAATGCTTACGAAAGTTGGTCGGCTCGTACGTGCAGGTTGTCTCGGGCACGACCCCGTGTTGGTTGTGGGGCACAACCCCGTGCTTACTTTTGGGGGACAGTACCTTTTGTCCTGTTAGATGTCCAAACACGGGGGTGTGCCAATTTGAGCATGGGGGTGTGTTTCACGCAAGGCATGGGGGCGTGCTTAATGAGGCACGACCCCATGCTTGGACTCCAAAGCTTGGATTTTTTTTCAATTTCTTGTCAAATATGCTCCTTTTGTCCATCTTGCCCTTTTTAACACCTGAAAACACAATTTAACAATTTTAAGTATATAATCATCATTTTAAAAGAGATATTAAGGAATAATTGATGTGCTTTTCATATGATATTTATGTATAATTTAGAGCACGTCAAACATCCCCACACTTGAACTTTGCTTGTCCTCAAGCAAAATCACTTAAGATGACAATTCTACCAAAAAACAAAATAAATCAAATAATAAATATCTTTCGGGAAATACGCAAGTAAACATTATTTCATCCAAATGTAAACATTTTAAGCATATGTAAAATGATATCCTAGCAAGCAATAGATTAGTTAGTAAAGATTATTATCATGTAAAAATCCACACTTCTCACAAGATGCACTCACACTCGGCTAAATATATGGAGTCATAATTAAGTATGACTAATACGCTCAATTGCCTAGTATTTAAGGGATCAAATCTCCACCTACTTAGATATTTACTTGCATAAATCGTTAGGTCTTTGATGGGTTATAACTTGGCTCGGGCTCGGGTATGGAATGTTTAGAAAAAGTGGATAATTGCTAAAGACGACAGTCTTGCCTTATTTTTCTAACATAAACTACAAGGAAAACAGTAAAAGGCTCCATATACAATACTTCAAGCTAGAAGGGATATGCTAACTGTTTAAGGTCAGATTGTCAAGACCATATTTTGCTTTCAAAAACCGTACTTCGTCTTTCACCCGAAGATACACGAAACTTTCCTTTTGTAAGGATCGTTCGGCTTGAAGCCTAATAGCACCCAATCGGATCAGTTCTGTGTATTCGTATTGAGACTCGGTTTGGTTCTTTTTGCATTTCTCATTGTGGGACCAATTTCCACAGTTCGGCATCTCTCGTATCTTTTTTCCTGCCTCATTATAACACTTTTTGAAACTCCACAAAATGGCGGAACTTGTTCCTTTTTTCACAATTTCTTTCTTGCGTCGAACGTGAGGTTGAATATTTGTTCGCAGATTTCTGGGGGAATCCCGGCTTTGCGTGGTGAAGGCAACAAAGCAAATTAAAATCAAAGGAATGCATTTCAGTTCTTTTAGGTCTGCCGGTAAACGATCAATTTTTTCTTTTTCTCTTTTTTTATAATAAGCCAAAAACGTGTCTTTAACGAAAAACGGGTTTTGTTGAAGGCTTTTTGGTTAAGTGACTTGGTGGTTTGGGTGATTGAGAAATAAAAATGTTTAAGCTCAACGGGGTTAACTAGGGTTGACTTCGGGTAAGGAAAGTTAAAAGAAAATGGTTGGGGCTTGAATGGTTAAGGTTTCCTAATGCCTAACTTATTTTTATGCAACAAATACTAATTAAGGTCTTGAAATGTACACCCAAAGCAAGTTCTGATCACATGTTTCATAAGACATCCTCAATTAAATCCAGAATGAAAGTAGAATTGCAATTACAAAAGCTGTTTAAGGCTCAAAAATAAACTCACATACGGATGGAATTGGGTCAAAGTGTTTCATTTTACATGATTAAATACTTCTACTAGATTATTGCTTTTAAGGATATCACAAAAAACATTTTCAATTTTATTTGGATGTCATTTATTTACTTATTTATTTCCCGAAAACGTATATTAATGGTTAAGTGATCTTTTATAAAATTTTTAAATTTGGACCTTTTTAGCAAAGTCAAATGTGTAAGTTACCCCCATCCCCACACTTAAAATTCACATTGTCCCTAATGTGATTAATAAATTTAAACCAAGAAAGGGTAATGAGATAACTCCCCTAAAAATGATGAATTTGACACTTATGTTTAGTCGTCCTAAGTTAAGAGAATCCTCGGGATCACCTGAAATATCATCAATTTATTGAAAACATTAAAATCCTAAGCACACAAAATAAAAATAAAATGACATAAATTAAAAGATAGATTGGCACGAAACAACTATGCCCTGGCCCCGAAAGTGATACGGTTTTCAAGGGTTTGTGGCGGGATATCCCCCCACTCATGGTACATTCGGTTCCTGATGTACGTGACATCATTGCTTAGGTCATCTACTTGGGAATGCAGATTTTCGACTCGATTGAAGGCTTGTTGTGCATATTCAAATGATCGCTGTGCATGGTTGCTAGTGGTTTGGATTGATTCATAAAGGTCTAACATGGTTGGGAATTCTCCAGTGCGTGAACTTGAAGTTCCGGCTCCGGCTCCTTCCTGTTGTATCGGCATATCGAGGTCCATGATGATTTCCTCGGGATCTACCAGATCCCAGATTTGTCCCTTTCTATCCATACACCTTGGCTGCCGATTTGGTAGAATTGTTACCATGTACATACTCGTGCAAATGCTCAAATCCAACAGTCCTGGCATCACTCCTTCAGTTCCCTCCGTGCTACACCCATAGCTCTCGTATAGGTTCAGAATCCAGCTCCCTCCAAACATGGGTGTTGGAGTATCTGCAACCGCATTCCTGGCAAAAGATTACAAAACAAATACTCAATATTACATGGCAATTGATTAACCATACAATATAGAATGAATAAGTCCCTCAAATTAACAACTCCCTTGCTTTGACCACGAGCTGTTATCGAATGGCTAAGCAAACAATGTATGTAAGTATGTAAGCAGCAGCGGGTCTCGTATCTGGCTGCTTTTGGTTTTACTCGAGTTGAACACCCCTGTTCCAATTCTTTCCCGAAATGCTCTTCGCATGGCACCACTCTCCGCTGTCCTTACTTTCCTCCTCTAGAAAGGTATGGTATGCTGGCATTTTTGATATTGCTTCCTCCTCCATTCTTGTTCTGTATAAATACCAAGATAGACACCAAACAAGGCAATGGATGTCTTACGCCAATGACTACGAAGTCTTAATGAAACTGCATCATCATCCCATGGGTTAGAGTCTTTCATGCTAAATCTAAAATATGCTAAAAACTCAAGAGTTAGTTCATAAACAGAAGGTTTGTTTTGTGAGAACAAAGCTTCCACAGAATACTCAATAAATTGTTATATCTTTCGAGCTGTCCGACGGCTGCCAATGTTTCTTCATCTACTTGCAAATGTGAACTTTCGACCCTTTGTAACAGTCTTTGCAGTCTGTCACGACACCATCTTTCGCGACTCCCTTTAAATTGCAAATAGGGATGATCCATGATCCTGAAATTTTAAAAATAAGATAAACTATACAAAATAAATTTCTGGAATAGTTTCATGACATTAGTGACAAACATGGGTTTCACGAGACATAACACCATTATCGTTCAAGTCATTTTTAAAAACAGTAAAAGTTTGACATCCAAGAAAAAACTGTTAAGCATGGGGGTGTGTCTTGTGAAACGTGGGGGTGCGATTAACATTTTGAGGTATGAAATCTTAACTCGAGCACGCGTGATTTTGTTTGTAAACCTTTGATTAAGCATGGGTTTAACATTTTCTTGCTAGAAAAAACAAAGATTATATATTTAGCATTTTAATCACTTGTTAATAATTTAAGATACTCAAAAATATATATACTGTTAACACCACTTGTTGAACTCTTGCAACTTGAATATGACTAACAATGCTTTGCCCACAAATTATGAAGATAGTATTGTTAACTAAAAGGGAAACATATTAAAAACTAACTAAACATGATAAATAACACTAATCAACTACCAAGATAAACATGAACAAGAAGGTTTTAAGCATTCATCATTCCATAAGGCTTTTAACTACAAGGCTTTACATATAATTGCTAGGATTTCGGTTATTTAGAGACCTAATCACCTAACTACATGTAAATGACCATCATTAACATAGGAATTAGTATACTAACCTTTTGGACAAGCACACTTGAAAGGGAATGCAAGAACTCTTGAAAATAAGAAGGAAAAATGAAAAATGTAATGAAAATGGAAGTGAATGCGGGTATTTGCAGGCATGAGGTCGATTTTTATTGTGCAAAATTGATGGGGAACAAGACAAAGTGTTGAAACAAGTCAGAATGTGTCAACTTTTGTCGAGCATGGGGGCGTGCCTCCCTAGGCACGGGAGCGTGCCTCCCTTGTGTTCTTCGGTTTCAGTTTTTCGTTGTTTTGTTTTTTAGTTTCTCGCGTTACGCAATTTACCCGGTTAAGTTTTATCACTTCCAAATCATCAGGAAAGATAAGAAAATAGTCCTAAAGTTAATTAACACAAGCCAAATGATAATTACATTTCCTCGGGCCTTACGGTTACATGATACGTTAAAAGCCGAGAATCTGAAACTGCAAAACCAGACTCCTTAACGCGCATCAACGCACCTAACACATCACGAAATGCTTCTAAAAGAAACCTCCACACATTCCGTGTGGAAGGTTCGGGATGGGATAGTGAGAAGTGCGGTTGCTTAGTTCCGTAAGCTGATGGTTAACGGAAACGAGTTCTTCACCCATCTCTTGAACTTTTTGGATGAGTTCAGCTAGGCGTTGGGATGCGATGAGGTTCATTTAAGTGATCTGCTTGATCAGTTCATGCAACTTGAAGAAGTATTCTTGTGTTGTTGGCTCTCGCGTTTCAGAACGCGGTTTCTTCGCAGGATTCTAGCTTGAACTTCCGTGTCTTGATGCTTTCATTTTTAGACGTTTTTAAGCAGAAATGGATGCGATGAAAGAATGGAACAAGTGTGGTATTTATATACAGGTCGTGAAAGTTGATCACGGGGGCGTGCTTGGCCAGACATGGCCCCATGCTTGTCAGAATTCGCCTTAAATTCGACCTGCAACATTCCAGAGTCGTTAGCGGAGATCGTGGAAAAAATTTTCCAGAGACACAGGGGCGTGCTTCATGGGGCACAACCCATGCTTGTGCTTGTGAGGTCCTATAAAAAGTTAAAAGTTAAAGGAAAACCTATAAAAATTTTCCAGAGACACAGGGGCGTGCTTCTTTGGCGCGACCCTTCCCCACACTTAATTTTCGTCGGGGCGGAGGTGTAATTCCTCCGAGAGAATCTTGGTTGGTCCATCATTATACGATTTCAAACGATGACCCTTTACTTTGAAACTTAAATCGTCGTGTTTGTCGATTTTGATGGCACCATTTGGAAACACGTTTTTTATCGTATAAGGTCTAGACCAACGTGATTGCAGCTTTCCGGGAAACAAACGCAAACGAGTGTTATACAATAAGACACGTTCTCCCACATGAAATCGTTTTGTGTTCTTTAATCGAGCGTCGTGGAATTTGCTTGTCTTTTCTTTGTAAACCTTAGCGTTTTTGTATGGTTGTTATCTCAGTTCCTCTAGTTTGTGAATTTGTAGGAATCAATTTTTTCTTGCAAGGTCTTGATCTAGGTTTGCTGCTTTAAGTGCCCAAAAGGCTTTGTGCTCTAGTTTCACAGGTAGATGACATGACTTCCCATAAATTAGTTTGAATGGTGTTGTGCTGATGGGAGTCTTATAGGCTGTTCGAAAAGCCAATGGGTGCATCATTTGGCTTGGTAGACCAGTCCTTGTGGTTTTGACCTACGATTTTCTCAAGGATTCATTTGATGCCTCGGTTAGTGACTTTGGCTTGCCCATTTGCGTGTGGATGATAAGCAGTGTGAAGCGATGGTGCACTCCATAACGGGTAGGTCTAGGTTCACCTAAGTTCAACTTTTCAAAAACCACATAAGGTATAAGGTTAATGCTGGCACCTAAATCAGCTAACACGTTGTTAACAGAAAGATTTCCTATTAGGCAAGGTATGGTGAAGCTTCCTGGATCAGTCATCTTTTGAGGTAGTTTGTTTTGAAGAACTGCAGAGCATTCCTCATTCAAAACTACTTGTGATAACTCTTCCAGTTTCTTTTTGTTTGACACACACCCTTTAAAAACTTAGCATAATTTGGAATTTAGGCTAAGGCTTCCACCAAGGACAGATTGATGTGGAGTTGCTTGAACAACCCAAGGAATTTGCCATATTGTGCCTCCATTCATTGTTGTCTCAAACGTCCTGGATATGGAGGTGGTGGAACATAGGGTGGTGGTGGTACGTATTTCTTGGCTGGTTCTTCAACATCAACATGATGCTTTTGCTTATCACTTGCATTACTTGGAGTTTTGCTTTCTACTTCTTCAAGGATGGGTTGTAATGCATGTGCATCACCTTGAGTGGTTTTGCCACTCCTGGTGGCAATGGATTTGACTTGAGCATTGGGGTTTGTCATAATGTTGCTAGGCAAAACACATTGGGGTCTTTCAGATAGTTATTGTGCTATCTGACCTACTTGGTGTTCAATGGTTTGCAATGATGCTTTGTTGCTTTTGATGTCAGCCTCGTTTCTTTGGAACCTCTCCTTATTTCTTCGATCAGATTTCCAGATGTACTCATCTGTGGCTTGTGTCATTATCAACAATTGCTGCAATAAGTTTTCCATTGATGATGCTCCACGATCTTGGTTACTACTACTTGGAACTTGGTATGGTGGTTTCTGCTGTTGGTACGGTGGCCTTCGGCTGATTGCATCGTAAAAAGTTTGACACTATAGCCACAGATCAAGTCCGTGATGTGGGCATCTCCGAAGGAGACCTTTATATCTTTCCCATGCTGCGTGTAATGATTCATCATCGTCTTGGCGAATGCTTGTGATGCTGCTTCTCAGTTTGGCAGTGTAATCGGGTGGAAATTATTTCAAAAGGAATTGTTCAGCCATTTCCGCCCATGTGGTGATGGAACCAGGCGGAAGCTAATCAAGCCAGTCAATGGCCCGGCCTCAAAGTGAAAATGGAAAAAGTCTCAGTCGAATGACTTCGTCTGAACAGTTATTGATTTTGAAAGTCGCATAGATACGAAGGAATCGTGATATGTGAGCGTTAGGATCTTTGTCTTGCAATCCATGGAACTGAACAGAGTTTCTACGAGTTGGATAATACTAGATTTAATCTCGAAATTGTTGGCCGCTATTGCTGGTTAGACAACACTAGACTCGTACCATCGATTGACGGCGTGGCATAGTGTGTCATCTTCATTTCCTCGTCTTGGTTAGCCATGTCTTCTTCGGATGGTGTACCTTCCAAAACGTCTTCTTCAATGATTGTAGCTATTTTTCGTGGTCTTTCGCGTGACCTTTGACAGAAAAGTCGTTCGGGTTCCGAAAGAGGCGAAACAAGTTCAGGGCTAGACGAGTCGGACATACACTAACTTACGAGGGCATAAACTAACTAAGGCTTAGAATGAATCAGGAAAATGTAGCTAAACTAACTAAGGAAAACTATCTACCAAAAATAAAATAAATTTGAACAAAAATATATTAACAGGATATAAACAAAATAGTCAAAAATTTAGATTGTCTTTCAAATCTGCCTTGTGTCCCCGGCAACGGCGCCTAAAACTTGATGGGTGAAAAATGTATATATATTTTGATAAAGATTTTTCGTACATATTCAGTTTTAATTGGTTATTACTAATACTAAACCACACACACAAAAGACAAGTGTACCTGTCGTGTGGTAATATAGTGATGGTAAGAATCGAGTATCAATCCGTAGACACACCTAGCCTACTCAACAACCTTAATGTTTGACTACCAGATTTGGTTTTTGTTTGAGAAAATGATAAGTTGCATTGATAAGATTTTTAGGGTTTAAAAACAATATTTAAAATAAAGTAAAAATAAGATTGAAGTGTTTGGATTTAAAACCAGGGAATAAAGG
Source organism: Flaveria ramosissima (assembly GCA_025215565.1). Taxonomy (NCBI): domain Eukaryota; kingdom Viridiplantae; phylum Streptophyta; class Magnoliopsida; order Asterales; family Asteraceae; genus Flaveria; species Flaveria ramosissima. Next base: position 2,538,082 of record CM046042.1, read on the forward strand.
CTATCATCCTAATTAGATTACACTTATGTAACTGAGATGAATTGGTGGTGTGATTAAAGATATTGATAAATGTAATTATGTTAATGTTTATAAAGGTGAGCTGGCATGATTTCTCGTCTATTGCTCCGTAATGACTAGGATCACGTCAGGTTGAGTTTTACTGCTTAGATCAAAGCCCTAGTAATGTAGGTATATCTTTTGTGACCTTTTTGAAAGTTGATCATACGTTTTACAACCGTGTATGATAATCACAATCACAAATCATAAAGTTATAACTTCCCGTTCAAATGTAGATGCTACCTATCAAAAGTTTTCCCAAGACCATCATAACATTAACATAATGTATATCACACTATTAGTTCATCACAAGTTACATAAGTTTCATCCAATTTGGATGATAATAAGAGTTTAGCTCACAATGAGCTTGAACATAACAACAAATAACATAGAAGATAGATATGAAATCATCGGTGAAATGGAACAATCAAACCGGTGATCCACAATGGATGATGTTTAGACAATCCCGAGCTTCTTGCAAGTGTTGTATGCACCTCTTGAGCCTCCAAATGGTCTTTAAGACTTGATTCCCGAGGGAATTCTGCAGAGTAACTCTCCCACCAAAGTTTGCCAAAATGGTTAACTTAGACCTCTATTTATAGGCTTTTTGGAGTGTTTAAGCATGGTCCTGTGCCTAAAAGGCACGACCCCGTGCTAGTACAATGCTTACGAAAGTTAGTCGGCTCGTACGTGCAGGTTGTGTCGGGCACGACCCCGTGCTAAATAGGGCACGACCTCGTGTTGGAGGTGGGGCACGGCCCCGTGCTTCATGGGGCACGACCCCGTGCTTACTTTTGGGGGACAATACTTTTTGTCCTGTCAGATTTCCAAACACGGGGGTGAGCCAATTTGAGCACGAGGGTATGTTTCAGGCAAGGCATGTGGGCGTGCTTAATGAGGCACGACCCTATGCTTGGACTCCAAAGCTCAGATTTCTTCAAGTTCTTGTCAAATATGCTCCTTTTGTCCATCTTGCCCTTTTAACACCTGAAAACACAATTTAACAATGTTAAGTATATAATCATCATTTTAAAAGAGATATTAATAAATAATTGATGTGCTTTTGATATGATTTTTATGTATAATTTAGAGCACATCAAGAGGCGAAGAGAGTGGCTGGTGGTGATGCTTGTTTGGATAGAGCACCTGCGCCCAAACGGGCCAGATTACTTGATGAGCAGTGGAGATGGATTATGGATGCCATACGAGGATGGGCCTCGAGAGACGAGATTCCTTCTACTTTTAAGGTGGGAGAGTCATCCACTTTCCATCATGGGATTACTATGGGTGGCGAACCCATTGAGCGGGTGATGGCTACTCTGACAGCCCAATGCATTCTATACGAGAAGGAACTGCTTATGATGAAGAAGAAGCTGAGGGTTCAGGATGAGGGGAGTCAAGCTTTAGACGGGAGGTTGATGACGATCGTGGAGGAGAGATTGTTGGATGATAGTGCTGTGAGCCAGATTCACTTTCGAGTATTGGATTTGGAGGCGAGTCTCTCAGAGACTAGGAACCGACTGACCCTGGCAGAGCAGAGAGCAGATGTAGCCGAGGCAGCAATGGTGAAGCCCAGCAGTATGCGATCATGATGGGAGAGCGAGTGGAGACTACTATGGCAGTGGCTACCTTATGCATGATGATGATCTCATACCTGATGCATGTTAGTAGTGGAGCTTCATTCCTAAGATGATGGTGGATGCAAGCCGGAGTGCTTGAATATTTTGATCGAGATAGAACTCGTTAACTTTATGTAGACAAATTGACTAATTATCTTTTGATGGGTGATCTATTATATGAACTATGGATGTTGATGTATGATCGATTAACATGTTATTCTTGGTTTCTATTACGATATTATAAATTATGATTATGAAAATGTTTATATATATATATATATATATATATATATATATATATATATATATATATATATATATATATATATATATATATGTGTGTGTGTGTGTGTGTGTTCATGATCGATAGGGATAATTGAATATAATATAATATGAGCATCATACACCATCTAAACCCTTTTTTCCTACCTTCGAAACAGAATTAAATCATGCCACCTAGAATACGAAATACACCATCAAGTGGAAATGCTAACTTACCAGCTACCGCAGAGGAACTAGCCCAGATTATAGCCCAACATGTCAAATCAGCCCTGGAACAACATGACGCTAATGTAGCTGCTGGTCAAGGAAGAGGACATGGAATTGCAGGTAATGGTCTTGGAAATGGAGTGGGAAACGGCTCAAACATAGGTTCTGGTATTGGTGCAAACAACGGTTTTGGTGCAAATGGAAACCCAGGCAGTTCATCAGGCGGACAACCCCAAGGGTGCTCGTATAAGACATTTCAAGGATGCAACCCAAGACTAGACATAACTCGATGGATTGAGAAGATGGAGACTGTCATAGGCATAAGCAATTGCTCTAATGATCAGAAAGTCAAGTACGCAACTTGTTCTTTTCAAGATGCAGTGTTGTCGTGGTGGAATTCTCAACGCCAACTGTTGGGAGACGTAAATGCTTATGAAATCACTTGGGAACAATTGAAGGAGATGTTGCTTCGAGAATATTGCCCTCGAAATGAGCTACAGAAAATTGAAATGGAGTTTTGGAACCACACAATGGAAGGTGCTGAGATCCGAGCTTACACTTCAGGTTCAATGATCTCGCCAGATTGGTGCCTCGAATGGTGACACCTAAATATGTTCGGATTGAGAGATACATTTGGGGATTGGCACCCCAGATAAGGAGCAATGTTGCGGCCTCGAACCCCATGACTATTCAGAGTGTTATTGCTATTGTACACTCCCTGACTGATGATGTAATACATAGTGGAACCCTGATTAAGAGAGACAGTTTTGGAAAAGGAGTGATGGAAGTTGAAAGGAGGACGGTTAAGGTGGAGAGGGGTCATTCGACGAGAAAAGAAAGTGGTTCAGAAGTCCCAAGAAACAGGTGTATAACAAGAAGGGTTTCAGCCAAGGGTCTGAGCGGGTTTATGTTGCAACTTCAGGCAATGGCAGGATAAACAAAGAATCCCAAGGGAAATGTAACAAGTATGGATATTTTCACGATGGTGAATGTAGAGTTTGCACTCGTTGTCATAAGTTTGGACACCTAGGTCAAAATTGCTTATCAAAACTTGATGAGAAAGTAACGAGGAATGATCGTGCCTGCTTTGAATGTGGTGTAGTAGGACACTTCAAGAAAGATTGTCCGAAGCTGAATGGATCTAAGGCTAGAGGGAGAGCTTTTGAAATGAATGCTAGAGAGGCACGACAGGAACCATCGGTGGTTAATGGTACGTTTCTTATTAATAATCATTATGCCTTCATTTTGTTTGACACTAGTGCTGATTTAAGTTTCGTATCAAAAGGATTCGAGCCATTATTGGGAACAAAACCTTGCAAGCTAAGTAAGAAATATATTATTGAATTAGCAAACGGAAAGAAAATAGAATCTAACAAAATAATCAAAAATTAAACCTTACAACTTAATAATCGTCTTTTTAGTATCGACCTGTTACATGTCGATCTTGGAAGTTTCAATGTTGTCATTGGAATGGATTGGCTCTCTTGGAATCATGCTGAAGTTGTATGTTACGAGAAGATCATTCGATTGCCAACTCCTAACGGCAAATTTTTAATCGTACAAGGAGACAAAGGAAAACCTCCATTTAAAATTGTTAATGTCATGAAAGCTTATGAATACTTAAGTGAGGGATATCCCGCCTTCTTAGTAAAAGCTATTGACATCAAGAGTGAGGAGCGAAGAAGTGAGGATATTCAGGTTGTGCGAGAATACCCAGAAGTATTTCATAAAGATTTACAAGGATTACCTCCACAAAGGCAGATCAAATTTCGAATTGATCTAGTGCCCGGAGCTGCACCTGTAGCTCGATCGCCGTATCGATTAGCACCTTCTGAGATGCAAGATTTGTCAAAACACCTGCAAGAGTTATAAGACAAAGGGTTTATTCAACCAAGTTTTTCTCCTTGGGAAGCACCGGTCCTATTCGTTATAAAAAGGATGGATCTTTTAGAATGTGTATTGATTACCGAGAATTAAATAAGCTTACTATTAAGAATCGGTACCCATTACAAAGAATTGATGACTTGTTCGATCATTATGAATTCCTGGTGATGCCGTTTGGTTTAACTAATGCACCTGCTATATTCATGGATCTCATGAATAGGGTGTTGATACATATGTACCTAGATCCTGATATGAATGTAATATGTCTTGTATGTCTTACACTTATGTAATGGTTGGGATATTAATGAAATGAGAATGGTTGTTTGTGATTTATAATGTTTAACTTTTCATTAATGAGTTGATATTGAATTGATTATATAGGTTTGTGATTGTTTGAATTGATACACATAATGTTATATAAATGAATACATTCAAACTTAGCAAAATGAAGTTCTCATGTGAATGGCCCATGCGAATGGACCATACGCATGAACAACTTTAGATGAAAGACTCAGTCACACGATTGAACCAGGAGATTGGATCAGTCGTATGATTGTAACATGAGATTGGCTCAGTCGCACGACTGAACACTCAGTCGTGCGGATGGATCAACCGCATGGCTCAATCGCACGACTGAACCATACTAATGGTTCAGTCGCACGAATGAGCAACCCTAACCTATAAATACCACCTAATTCGTGAAAAAACGTAAGCACTCATTCCAATTCGACTCCAGACGTACCCTAGCCGTCCAGAAGCCTCCAAGTTCATACTCCAAGTTCATAGAACGCTGTAGATCGATTCCTAATCGATTCTTAGATTCAATACCTTATTGATTCTACGTGCGTTCTCACTGATTGGATCGCCAATCAAATAGGATTCCGCACTATTTGGTTTGGTTTACACGTTAATCAGTTGGTGTTTCGTTCAAATACCAGATCCTAACATAGGGTCTGCAAGCCCTACTTGGACAAGTTTGTGATAGTATTCATTGACGACATTCTAATATATTCGCAGTCCAAGGAAGAACATGATCATCATCTTAGACTAATTCTAAACATTCTAAAGAAAGAAAAGTTATACGCAAAATTCTCCAAATGTGAGTTTTGGCTTCGAGAAGTTCGATTCCTCGGACATGTTATTAACGAAAAGGGGATCCACGTGGATCCGGCAAAGATTGAAGCAATCAAGAATTGGGAAGCACCCAGATCTCCAACCGAAGTGCGACAATTTTTAGGGTTGGCTGGTTATTTTCGTAGATTTATTGAAAACTTTTCAAGAATAGCACAACCATTGACCGTATTAACTCGTAAAGATAGAAAGTATGAGTGGAGTGTTGATCAAGAAGAAGCATTTCAATTACTAAAGCAAAGGTTGTGTAGTGCACCTATATTGTCTTTACCTGATGGAACTAATGGATTCACAGTGTATTGTGATGCCTCCCGATTAGGTCTTGGATGTGTATTGATGCAGAAAGATAAAGTCATTGCTTACGCATTAAGGCAATTAAAAGTGCATGAAAAGAATTACACTACCCATGATCTAAAATTAGGAGCAGTGGTTTTCGCTCTTAAAATCTAGAGACATTATCTCTATGGAACCAAATGCATCATATTGTAAGGCCCCGTTCCCGGGACGCTCACAGTTAGACAATAATCGCACATAAACATAAAACATACCTTTAAATTTGCTAAATACATTGCAACGGAATAACTTAAAACCATTTCTAATATATCGTACATACACCAAGGTAATATTTATTATCTTCCATCATCGTTTATTTCGTACATATCGCACGTTTCGTATATTTCGCACTTTTCACACTTTTTATTATCTTTCACTTCTATCTAGATCCTGTCGTATGCTTAACCCCCCCTCTTGGGAACAAAGCCTTATCATCTAGGGTTAAGCAACAAGGATCCCATATTGCACGTATGGAGCAGTCACCAAGACTGACTCCTCTGTGTGAACCCTCATGGGTCAGCCAAGATCGCACGCTGTAACACACAGTCGGGCTAACAACTCTCATTGAGTTGTGAACCCCTTTACATTTGCTTGCAAGACTTTCATACATTCTTTCATTATGTTCCACTTTCATTATCTTTAATCTTTCGCTTCGTTAAGATAATACTTTACGTTCATTAACATAATCACACCACGTAAAGCTACATAATCATATGCAAGGAACATAAAGAAAACATAACGTATGCATACATAACATCATCACACATCATCCACTCACATACACGTACACATAAATAACAAGTACAAGTCATCATAGAACATAACCGACCCTTCGCGGGACTGTGGGGGTTCGGGGGCGGCAACCCCTGACAGCGGGGTCCTAGGGGCAGCAGCCCCTGATATGCATTTCCAGCCCCAAACAAGTTTAAAACCTTTAAAATAGGGGATCTAGAACTCACCTGGACTCAGTGAGTAGCTTCTCAATCAAGCTTTCTAAGCAAGGGTCACACTACGCAGTCTGGAGAAAAGTTAACACTCAAAGGGGTTAATTTCTGCCTAATTTCCTGCTACTTTCGCTACAAGATCAGTAGAGTTGCTGCTAGTTTCGCCAGCAGTTTCGCTGCCACCTTCGCTGGCAGTTTCGCTGCCACTTTCACCCAACTTTTGTTGGAAATCCATGTCTGCGAAAATACCTACGAAACTATAGTTTCACAGGAAGCTCCATAGTTTTGCTGGTTGAACACATAATTTCGCTGGACGAGCACCTAGTTTCGCAGAACGGGCTGAAATTTCAAACCAGCCTATTTTTAACCCAAAACTTTAATCTTTTACACCCAAAACCTTGATTTATCATCCATGAAGCTATATCTAAGCTTTTTACATGTTTTCTTACACAAAAATGTGAGGTTTGGATGATTCTTTGTCACTTTCAAAAACCCCAACCCTAGAATCCGGGTTTAATCTAAAGAAACGATTAGATGATGTTTCTTACCTGGATCTTCTCTTGTTGTTTGGATGTCCACAAACACCGATCTTCAATCTCTTGATCAACCGAGCCTTGAATCTTCACATCCTCTCTACTTTCTCTCTCTACACTCTCTCTCTAGAAGTTGGGTGTTGAGTTGCAAATGAGAATGGCTCGAGCTGATCCGTTTATATATACTGGGCGTTCCTGGGATCTTAAACTCGTCTAACACATAACCTGTAAGGTTAACTCGTTCCCTAATCCATTTCCCGCTTATTTTCATTACATAACTCCATCTAAGCCCATTATTATTAATTGGCTCGTTTTGACTTTATTTCGGGCGTTACACATATACACTGATCACAAAAGTCTACAACATATTTTTAACAGAAGGAACTAAATATGAAACAACATCGTTGGGTAGAATTATTAAACGATTATGATTGTGATATCTGATATCACCCGGGCAAGGCTAACGTTGTTGCAGACGCACTCAGCAGAAAGGAAAGAGAAAAACCTTTGCGAGTACGAGCGTTAGAGTTAACCATACACTCGAACCTTATTATCCAGATTAGTGATGCTCAATTGGAAGCATTAAAGGATGAAAATTTGAAGAATGAAGGCATGCAAGGAATGATTAAGGAGTTAACACCTAACTCCAATAAGTTGATGCATTGTGCAAACCGAGTATGGGTTCCAAAGTACGGAGACTTACGCAGAGTAATACTAGATGAAGCGCATAAGTCAAGATGCTCAATTCACCCAGGAACCGACAAAATGTATCATGACGTAAAGGAATTCTACTGGTGGCCTAACATGAAAGGTGTAAGGTTTAATGAAAAGCTGATGCACCCAAAACAACCCAAGTCTCTCCTACATGCATGCACTTAGTGCAAAGTAGAAGTTGCTTCGGAAGTTTCATACTCTATACTAGAAAATATTCTAAGTATGAAATCTTCCGAAGCCAAGACCAATATCTTCCGAAGCCAAACGTGAAGTCTTCCGAAGCTTCAAAGACAAAGTCTTTCGAAGCCAATGAAGTGAAGACAGATTTCTTCCGAAGACTTTTAATACATGCTTTATCTGATGTACTTTTCCCTAAAGCTGGACCACTTTTCGCTGCAACTCTGAAGACTCACCAACTTATACAAGTTGGTGAAAAGGTCCATGCTTTTGGCAACTGTACATTGAGGTCTTGTGTATGTAAATTTCTACTTTATGTACTTTTATCCTTTTTGTAATATATTAGGATGTGAGCTATGGCATGTCATAGTCACTTGTCAAAAGGCAATCTGCCTTTTGACTCTACATTGATTTTGTTGTCTAGATTAATGTTTCCAGCTGGCCTTCAAAGTATGGCCGGCTGTAGGATGTAGTATAAAGTATCTCAAGTCCTTGTAACTGATTTCTAATGCTTTATAAACACTTGTAATAGAACTTGAGAAGCAATATATTGTAATCTTGAAAACCAAACTATCTTGTTGTTCTTAAGTTTTTGTCTCTAGTTTACTTGTGTGTTCATAGCATCATATACAAAGTCTCGGTTCCCTATTTGATCTGTTAAGTGTTCTAAGTACTCTCCTCATTGTGAAACCAAGTGTATTGACCAAGCCTTCAACGGTCCTGCAATTGGTATCAGAGCATTTCAGGCTCTTGATTGTAAGATCTCACCATCTTAGATCCTTTAGTCTTACGAAACACTTAACAACTCAAATGACAGCTCTCACAAAGGCTGATATGGAAACCAAAACTATGACAAAGTCCCCACTGATCACTCCTGAAGACTTTGATACTTGTTGTCAAAAAATGGCAGGCTTTATCAAGTCTCAAGACTCCAGGATGTGGGAATCTGTTGTCTCTGAAGAAGATAGAAAAAGAATAGACATTCTGAAGAAGATCACTCCTCACATACCAAGCACCTCTTCAGCTGCTGCTGGAGGTGGTACGATTCCAAAAGAGGTGGCTGACTATTCTGAAGAAGATAGAAAAAGAATAGACATAGATCAGAAAGCCATGACTGCCCTTCAAACTGCTCTTCCAAACTCCATATACAGAGGCTTCATGAGGTGCAAAACAGCCAAACAACTATGAAATGCACTGAAGCCAAGGAGAACAAGAAGGATCTCCTGAAGCAGCAGTTTGAGAACTTCACCTTCAAAACAGGTGAAACCATGACTCAACAATACTTCAGGTATGTTGAGATTGTGGACACTTGTAAGGCCCCGTTCCCGGGACGCCTACAGTTCGTCATTCATCACACATAAAACATACATTACATTCATACTTCATAAACATCGCAGCGGAACATTTAAAATAAGCTTTCATTTCTATATAAATGCTTTTGTAAGTTAATACAACATTCATTACAAAATAGTTTGTTCGCATTACAATGCAAAAACATTAATCAAAAGAATGCCATCCCAAAAGAGCCAAGTAGCCTTGCCGTGCCATCCTCCGCAATCATTACCTGCCAACTGGAAAACATATAAAAAGTCAGCGTTGCTGAGTGAGTTCTAGTTTTATACAATAAACATACTTTACTTTCATTAAAAACTATTCCTTTTCTCATGCGATCATTCAACAAACGTATACACAGATAATGTCATTATTATCTTTCATCTCATTCGTTATCTTTCGTTTCTTTCATACATTCATTCTTCCGAGTCTGTTGCGACGACAGAGTCGCTCACCTCAATAGCAATCTCAATAATTGCACGCTATCCGAGCCTGTTACAACCATAGGGTTGCTTACCTCATTGCCCATCTTAATGATAGCAAGCTATCCGAGTCTCTTATAACAACAAGGTTGCTCACCTCATGGAAACATCACAATAGCATGTTACTCGAGTCTCTTGCAACGACAAGGTTGCTCACCCCATAGGCAATCTCAATAATTGCACTTCATCCGAGTCTCTTGCAACACAAAGTCGCTCACCCCATTTATATGCTTGCAAGCCTTTCTTCCGTTCATTCATCATTCATTAATGCATGCATTCTTACTTCATGTTCCTCTTTCATTATCTTTCGCTTTACATTACATAATACTTCATTCATTCATTAACATGACATGTAAAGCCACAAGAAAGTTAAGCATACATCACAATAAGGAACATATCATACACATTCATCATCATCATGCAGGGCAACATCATATCATACATAACATGCATAAACATGCAACATCATCATCATCATGCCCTACATACTCTCTAAGGCCATAACAGTCATCTTACATGCTCTTACGGGAAACTTTACGTTGAAACTTACATCTGCACTTCCCCCGAAAGCCAGAAGTCGAACTACACTTCCTTTGAATGCAACAGCCCTATTCGGGCGTATGGACACCCTTCAGTCGCATGGCATCCATGCGACTGAACATCATGCGATTGGACTCATGCGGATGAACATCTATGCGAATGAACATTCAGTCGTGCGTATGGACCTCATGCGGATGGAACTAATGCGAACGGGCACCTATGCGACTAACGTCATGCGAATGGACTCATGCGAATAAGCACCTATGCGACTGGACCCTCAGTCGTATGATTCCCCATGCGACTGGACTCCCAGTCGTGCGACTGAAACCTTAGTCGTGAGATTGAACCCTCAATCGTGCGAATGAATCCCAATCGTGCGAATGACCTTCAATCGCCTCTCATTCGGCCGTATGGCCTCCATTCGGTCGCCTAGCCCTAGCTGATGCAGAATGGAGTTCATCCCGAACCCAATCTGCCAACCTTAGGAATGCATACCATAACACCATAAAAGCACCCACAAGCCCGGAAACATACACGAAACGCATCACACACATCACACCCAAATGGGTCAAACACATACTCACACCAAAAACGGGTTTTAACATTTCCAGCCCCAAAATCGGTTGAAAACAAGTAAAAGTGGGGTCCTAGAACTCACACAAACGAGCACAACGACAAGGGCTTCGATTTGGCTTGCTACACAATGAGTTTGGCCACCCGAATCACCCGAACCGACCCTTTTCCTCTTTTCTTCTTCTTTCTTCTTCTCCTCTCTTTGAAAGCTGAAATGTGGGTGTGTGGGGAGAGTTTGGCTGCCCTCTCCCTACTAATATCACCACATTTCCAACTTTCCTTTGTTGGCGAGTTTGGTCCCTCGACTTTGAACTTTATTCCTTTTTCTCCCTTCGTCGGCTTCAAAATAATAAATATCTGGGTGTTACAAGTCCACCCCCCTTAAATAGGTTTCGTCCCCGAAACCTGTTATTCTTCAAACAAACGTGGATAATGTTGTCTCATTTCTTCCTCAGTCTCCCACGTTGACTCGGATCCCTTCCTGTGCTTCCATTGTACACGCACAAGAGGAACCACTTTATTCCTCAGCCTTTTCTCTTTTCGATCGATGATTGCCACTGGTTGCTCCACATAGTTGAGCCGTTCATCTACTTCGATATCTTCCAATGGAACAATCATATCTTCATCTGCCAAACACTTCCTCAGATGAGATACATGGAATGTCGGGTGAATTCCACTTAACTCCTCTGGTAATTCTAATCTATAGGCCACCTCTCCTACTCGAGCAATGATTCGGAAATGGCCTATATACCTTGGGCTCAATTTGCCCCGCTTTTGGAAGCGAATGATACCATTCCAAGGTGAGACCTTCAACATAACCCGGTCACCCACCTGGAACTCAATCGGCCTGCGTCGTTTATCAGCATACGACTTCTGTCTATCTTTGGCTGCCTTCATGAAGGCTTTAATCTTCTCAAGCTTCTCAGTCGTAGCTTCGATTACCTCGACGCTCCCCAATTCCTTCTGACCAATATCACCCCAACAAACAGGTGTTCTGTATCTTCTACCGTATAGCATCTCGTATGGAGGCATACTAATGCTGGCATGATAGCTGTTGTTGTATGAGAACTCTGCTAACGGTAGGTGGTCATCCCAGCTTCCACCAAAATCAATCACACATGCCCGAAGCATGTCTTCCAGTGTCTGAATGGTCCAGTCTGACTGACCATAAGTCTGGGGATGATAAGTCGTGCTAATATGTAACCTCGTCCCCATAGCGTCGTGGAATTTCTTCCAAAATTTTGATGTGAACGGGGTGTCGCGATCCGACACAATAGACAACGGCACACCATGACGAGTTACAATTTCCTTGTTGAACAGATCAGCCAACCTCTCAGATGAATATGTCTCGCAGATCGGTAGGAAGTGAGCACTCTTCGTCAAACGATCAACTATCACCCATATGGCATCATACCCTTTCAGGGTATGCGGCAGCTTTGTAATGAAATCCATGGTGATGTGCTCCCACTTCCATTCCGGTATATCCAGAGGTTGTATCTTCCCATACGGCTTTTGGTGCTCGGCCTTCACCTGTAAGCAAGTAAGACACTTACTCACATACTCCACCACATCACGCTTCATACCCGGCCACCAATAATCTTTCTTCATATCATGGTACATCTTCGTGGCACCAGAATGAATGGAGTACCGAGTCTTGTGAGCTTCATCCATGATCTTCACCCGTAGATCCCGAAAACGAGGAATCCACAGGCGACCGAATCGGGTTCTAACACCGAGAGTGTTTTCACCCAATTCCCCAACCAGACCTCTCATTCTTTCAGAGTTAAGATGATCTTCTTTCAATGCCTCATCTTGAAACTCTTTAACCTGCTTCATCACATCGGAGGTCATGATCAACTAATATGCTTTCACGCGAATCGGCTCGGGCCTCTCTTTCCGGCTAAGGGCGTCAGCCACCACATTGGCCTTGCCCGGATGGTAGTGGATCTCACAATCATAATCCTTTATAAGTTCAAACCACCGTCTCTGCCTCATGTTCAGATCCTTCTACTCGAAGAAGTACTTCAGACTCTTGTGATCAGTGAATATGGTGCACTTCGTCCCGTAGAGGTAGTGCCTCCAAATCTTTAATGCAAAGACCACGGCTGCCAGCTCCAAGTCATGAGTAGGATAATTGACCTCATGAACCTTCAACTGTCAGGATGCATAGGCTATAACCTTCCCTCTCTGCATTAATACACATCCCAACCCCGAGTAGGAAGCATCAGAATAAACCACCAGATCTTCACTTCCATCGGGTAATGACAGAACAGGAGCTTGAGTCAACCTCGCCTTCAATTCTTCGAACGCCTTCTCTTGAGCTTGACCCCATACAAACTTCACATCTTTTCGGGTCAACTTAGTTAGTGGAGAAGCGATTTTGGAAAAGTCTTGGATGAATCTTCTGCAGTAGCCCGCCAAACCCAAGAAGCTACGAATCTCGGATGGCGTCTTTGGTGACTTCCATTGCATAACCGCCTCCACTTTCGCCGGGTCCATCATTATCCCGTCAGGATTCACCACATGACCCAAAAACTGAACTTCGCGCAACCAAAACGCGCACTTGGAGAATTTAGCATACAACCTCTCCCTTCTCAACGTCTCCAGAACCTCCCGAATGTGACCGGCGTGCTCTGCTTCGCTCCTCGGGTAAATCAGGATATCATCAATAAACACGATCACTGATTTATCCAACATAGGCCGACACACACGGTTCATCAAATCCATAAAAGCAGCTGGCGCGTTGGTCAAGCCAAAAGACATGACAAGAAACTCGTAGTGACCATAGCGCGTACGGAAAGCTGTTTTAGGAATATCTTGCTCCTTCACCTTCAACTGATGGTAACCAGATCGAAGATCTATCCTCAAAAACCAACTGGCACCCTAAAGCTGATCGAACAAATCATCTATCCTCGGTAAGGGGTATCGGTTCTTCACCGTCAACTTGTTCAGCTCACGGTAGTCGATGCACATCCTCATACTACCGTCCTTCTTCTTTACAAACAGGACCGGAGCACCCCAAGGAGAGATACTCGGTCTAATGAACCCCTTATCAAGCAGCTCTTGCAACTGCTCCATCAACTCATTCATCTTTGTCGGAGCCAACCGATACGGTGCCTTGGCAACAGGTTGGGCACCCGGTATCAGATCAATCTGAAATTCAATCTCTCTGTCAGGTGGCACTCCTGATAAGTCTTCTGGGAACACGTCTGGAAAGTCACAAACAACCGGGACATCGGCTAGTTGTGGTGTTGGCGTATCCACATCCTTTACATAAGCCAAGTAGGCACTACATCCACGCCTCATACACTTTCCCGCCACCGCCATCGAGATCACTTCGGAATCGTAGTAACCCGATCACCATAAACCGTACTGAACTACCGTCAGGTGCCGACAACCGAATCATCTTCTTGCGACACACAATGTTCGCCTCGAAGTCCGCTAGCCAATCCATCCAAAGAACCAAATCAAAACCACCTAAGGCCATCACGAATGGTCTAACGGAAACTTATGACCCTCTAGCTCCACATCATAGTTCTCTATCATCTCAGAAATCCTGGTAGACTTACCTATGGCAGTTTCTACATCAAAGGGCGCATCAACACGTCTACTACTAACAGGCAGCTTAGCACAGAAAGCAGCAGAAATAAAACTCTTACTAGCACCCGACTCAAACAACACAGAAGCTAAAGTTTGGTTCACTAGAAACGTACCGGACACAACATCAGGGTCCGTCTTAGCTTCCTCCTGTGTCATGGTGAATGCCCTGGTGCTCGCCCTCGGTCCTTCACCTCCTGTCTTCTTCGCCCCAGAGCTCTCAGCCCTCGGCCTCTTGCAATCTTTGCTCATGTGACCCTCTTCACCACAGTTAAAGCACCGGACCGTACGACAGTCCTTTGCCATGTGCCCCGCCTTTCCACACTTGAAGAACAAGTTCGACCCAAACTTGCACTCCCCACTATGCTCCCGTCCACACTTACCACACTTTCTCGACCCCGCACTTGACGTGACCAGACGGCGGTCGTCCACCCGTGCCTTCTTATTACCCGTCGAGGCATCACCCCGACCAAACCTCTTCCTCTACCAGTTTCGATCACCGCCGCTCTTCCTGCCACCATCAGTCACCACCACCGTTCTTTCATCATACAGTCTCCCCGCCAAATCCACCGCCGACCTAAACGTGCTCGACCGGGCAGCGATCATGTGCCTGCGAATATCCGCTGTCAAACCTTGTATATACCTCTTGATCTTTCGGGACAGAGGTGTCACCTGATCCGGCACCAGACGTGCCATCTCGTTGAATTTCGTGGTGTACTGTTGGTGTGTCATGGTTCCCGCCTCCAGTTGCAAGAACTCCCTCTCGACCTTGTCCATTTCCCGATGAGGACAAAACTCCTCGATCACCAACCTTTTCAGCTCAGACCATCTCATTCTCCCAATGGCCCTACTACCCTCGGCTTGGACAATATTGTCCCACCAACATAGAGCCGAATCCACAAAAGAGTGGGTAGCGAACTTCACCTTCTGGTCTTCACGGCATTCGCTGATATCCAGAACGGCCTCCATTTCCCTCACCCACCGGTGAGCAGCAGCAGCAGTGCCGTTTCCATCGAAAGTTGGGGGCTTGCATCTCATAAACGCCCCATAGTTACAGCCTCGTACCACCCCTTGCACGGGCTCATCTTCTTCCTCCTCCTCATTATCGGAGAAAATCGTTTCAGGCTCCGGTTGCTCCCCCGAGGCCCTATTTCTCTCCTTCCTTTCTCCCTCTTTCACAGCCTTGATGACTTTGGTCACCACAGACGGTAAGATTGTCTGCATGACCTGATGTACTTCCTCAACAACAACCTCCTTTACCGAGGCCCTCAAGTTTGCACTCTCATCCCCAGCCTCCGGATGAGGGGTCTCAGGTTCTTCAGGAACCTCCTTCTCAGCTCTAGGCCTCCCTCTTTTAGGTCGCGGTTCCGCATCAGGACCACCACGGCCTCCACCCCTAGAAGCTCTAGAAGATCTACCACCAGCCATTCTCTATCACACTGAAAGATCCAAACACCAACATGGTCATTCAAGGAAACAACTCAGTTTATGTCAAGTATAGTAAGTCCCTAATTACAGTGGCCAGTTGTGATTAGCCACTTACTTTACTCTTCATACCCCAAGTATTACCTGTCCTGACTACATCAGTATTTAAATCTACATACAACACATAACCACATACCATGCGCACATAAAACCGGTTAACTTTAAGAAAATACCTGATGGCACGCAGCTACTCAGTTTGGCATCCCATTCCCCTTTCGTCCCATTCTCAGTTTAAGTTAAGGTTTATTTTGAAAGTTTTACCCATTTCACTTAAACTTTGGCTCTGATACCAACTTGTAAGGCACCGTTCCCGGGACGCCTACAGTTGGTCATTCATCGCACATAAAACATACATTTACATTCATACTTCATAAACATCGCAGCGGAACATTTAAAATAAGCTTTCATTTCTATATAAATGCTTTTGCAAGTTAATACAACATTCATTACAAAATAGTTTGTTCGCATTACAATGCAAAAACATTAATCAAAAGAATGCCATCCCAAAAGAGCCAAGTAGCCTTGCCGTGCCATCCTCAACAATCATTACCTGCCAACTGGAAAACATATAAAAAGTCAGCGTTGCTGAGTGAGTTCTAGTTTTATAAAATAAACATACTTTACTTTCATTAAAAACTATTCCTTTTCTCATGCGATCATTCAACATACGTATACACAGATAATGTCATTATTATCTTTCATCTCATTCGTTATCTTTCGTTCCTTTCATACATTCATTCTTCCGAGTCTGTTGCGACGACAGAGTCGCTCACCTCAATAAATCTCAATGATTGCACGCTATCCGAGTCTGTTACAACCATAGGGTTGCTCACCTCATTGCCCATCTTAATGATAGCAAGCTATCCGAGTCTCTTGCAACAACAAGGTTGCTCACCTCATGGCAACATCACGATAGCACGTTACTCGAGTCTCTTGCAATGACAAGGTTGCTCACCCCATAGGCAATCTCAATGATTGCACTTCATCCGAGTCTCTTGCAACACAAAGTCGCTCACCCCATTTATATGCTTGCAAGCCTTTCTTCCGTTCATTCATCATTCATTAATGCATGCATTCTTACTTCATGTTCCTCTTTCATTATCTTTCGCTTTACATTACATAATACTTCATTCATTCATTAACATGACATGTAAAGCCACAAGAAAGATAAGCATACATCACAATAAGGAACATATCATACACATTCATCATCATCATACAGGGCAACATCATATCATACATAACATGCATAAACATGCAACATCATCATCATCATGCCCTACATACTCTCTAAGGCCATAACAGTCATCTTACATGCTCTTACGGGAAACTTTACGTCGAAACTTACATCTGCACTTTCCCCCGAAAGCCAGAAGTCGAACTACACTTTCCTTTGAGTGCAACAGCCCTATTCGGGCGTATGGACACCCTTCAGTCGCATGGCCTCCGTGCGACTGAACATCATGCGATTGGACTCATGCGGATGAACATCTATGCAAATGAACATTCAGTCGTGCGTATGGACCTCATGCGGATGGAACTAATGCGAACGGGCACCTATGCGACTAACGTCATGCGAATGGACTCATGCGACTAAGCACCTATGCGACTGGACCCTCAGTCGTATGACTCCCCATGCGACTGGACTCCCAGTCGTGCGACTGAAACCTTAGTCGTGCGATTGAACCCTCAATCATGCGAATGAATCCCAATCGTGCGAATGACCTTCAATCGCCTCTCATTCGGCCGTATGGCCTCCATTCGGTCGCCTAGCCCTAGCTGATGCAGAATGGAGTTCATCCCGAACCCAATCTGCCATTTTCGGCCTCCAAGCTCATCCAAACCCATTCTAAGCTTAAATTAACCCTCCTGGACCTTAGGAATGCATACCATAACACCATACAAGCATCCACAAGCCCGGAAACATACACGAAACGCATCACACACATCACACCCAAATGGGTAAAACACATACTCACACCAAAAACGGGTTTTAACATTTTCCAGCCCCAAAATAGGTTGAAAACAAGTAAAAGTGGGGTCCTAGAACTCACACAAACAAGCACAACGACAAGGCTTTGATTTGGCTTGCTACACAACGAGTTTGGCCACCCGAATCACCCGAACCGACCCTTTTTCCTCTTTTCTTCTTCTTTCTCTCTTCTCCTCTCTTTGAAAGCTGAAATGTGGGTGTGTGGGGAGAGTTTGGCTGCCCTCTCCCTACTAATATCACCACATTTCCAACTTTCCTTCGTTGGCGAGTTTGGTCCCTCGACTTTGAACTTTATTCCTTTTTCTCCCTTCGTCGGCTTCAAAATAATAAATATCCGGGTGTTACAACACTCTAATGGATGTTTGAGTGACTTTTGAAAACAAGGATATTGTAAGGAAGTTTATGTCCTCTCTTCCTAGACAATGGACACATTATTGTGTTGTTATCAAGAGAACTAACAACCTTAAGACTCTTACTCTCACAGAGTTGTATGGTATTCTTAGTGGATACCAGATGGAGATGAATATGCAAAGTCCATCTGGTAACTCCAGCAATCAACAGAGTTCAGCCCTCCATGTGGTTGAAAGGGATAGTAGAGAACCACAACATCATCTCATCTGCTACCCTGACAACTCACAAAAGGGTCCTTTCATCACCTTCCCGGAGACACCAAGGGAGAGTTACACTCAAGGAAGCCCATTCCAAGAGACAAGCTCTTCGTAAGCTTTTATGTCTGCTGATGAAAGTTCTGGCAACTTTCTCTTCACCCTTGAAGACCTTGACTGTAACCATCCAGATGATCTGGAGTACATGGAGATAGTTCAACAAATGGCTCTTCTCACTCACAGAGCCAAGAAGTTCTATAAGAGGACATGGAGAAAGTTTTCAAGCAATGCAGTCAGTGGAAAGTTTGGGCTGGACAAAAGCAAGGTGAAGTGTTACAACTGTAAACTAAATAGGACACTTTTCTAGAGAGTTCAAGGCACCAAGGACAAATGGTGGTCAAGCACAAACCAGACCAAACTACACTGAGAGAGTAAACCAGAATGAGAAGCCAAAGCAGTAAGCTGCAATTGCAGTTGAAGAAGGAGGCTTTGACTGGAGCTTTCAAGTGGAAGATGCATCTCCAAACCAAGCATTAATGGCTGACCATGATGAAACAAAGGTATTGGAACATCTCTGTACACCTAAATGCATTACTAAAGTTCACAGATATAGGTCCTACAACTTAGAGATGAGGTCTGATCTTGAGTCTTTGAATATCTTAAAATCTGATTTCAAAAGAGCTGAAAATGATTACAAGCTAAAAATAGAGGATTCAGAGAAAACCATTTCAACTCTTAAACATGAACATGCAAATTACAGGACTTAAATAAAAGATCTCATAACTAAGTTGAGTGAATGCCAGGCTGAACTTGTGATCAGCAAAGCCAGGGCAGAAAAATGTGTTCTTGAAGAAGAGACCTTCAAGAATATTATATCCTCATCCTTGCATACAAAAGTTTTTTATCAGAATAAGCAGGGACTGGGATCTACTAAGATAGCTCCTCTACACATAATCTTGTCTGTAAGATCTTTTAGGTGTGGAACTTGTGCAGGATCGGGTTTTGTCACTTAACACTTAGATTTCTCTCAAACTCACTTATACTACACTCAGATCAGATGAAGTAGAATCTCTTCTAAGAGTTGATAATAATATAATAAGTAGCAAAGAACACAAGGGAATAATTTTCAAGTCACTTGTATATATTACTTCTCAACTCAAAGGACAAGACTCTTACAAGCATGAAACAAGAGTTACAATAAGAAACTATATATACTAGATCCTACAGCTGGATATACTTTGATACCAGCTGGAAACCTAAGACTAAAGCATATACTACAATGCTAAAGTTAAGGTATCTTAGATAAAGTATTATCTAAGATATGGTAGTCATGACATGTCCATGACTTACCTTTTGTCACTAACTAAAGTTGGCAACTGTACTAACTGATAAAGATAAACATTGGAATAAAGTATGGTAAACTACATGGCTTTTGAGAAAACACCATGCAGTATCTCAGAGGTCTGTAGCAGAGTGCCAGAGAGACCATACTTATGTCCACTGGATAATAGTAGTGTCTTCCAAAGGTAAGTTGGCTTCGGAAGAACAAGTTCTTCCAAAGCCACTTATACTTCGGAAGAGGCTACTATACTTCCGAGGATTTAGGACTTCTTTCATACTTCGGAAGTTGACTTCTGATCTTTCACTCTAAGTCTTGATCTTCGGAAGTGAATACTTTGTCTTTGGAGTTGGAGTTTTCCTTCGAAAGTTGATCTTACACTTTGTCCTCGGAAGAACTCCTTTTCCTTCGGAAATTCCACACTTAGCTTTGGAAGTCCTTTATTAGTTGCACCAAAATAGTCTAAATGATTTGGTTTTGGTTGTACCAGCCTTTCTAGATCCAACAAACTCCCCCTAGGCTGATGCTACCAAAACCTCACTTGTCTCTGCTTCTCAAAACCTTTAACATCAGGGACAGAAGATATTTGTCTGTGTCCTTGTTCTTCCCCGAAGTGGTGCTAAGAAGTTTGTACAAGTCATTAGTGGATAGCAGATCCAGTCTATCACTCTGAATGACATGTACCATTTGTTGTGCCCTCTGAGAAGAGTTAGTTGACGGGAGTTATAGTCATACTCCCATGAAGCCCTCCTTCTAGCGCCAGAGAAAAGGAAGGGATCAACAACCAAAGGCAAAGCCTTTCTACAAATGGTTGAGGGTCCTGAACTTAAATCCATAGTTAGATGGGAGTATGACTATAACTCCCATCAACTAACTCTTCTCAGGGAGGCACAACAAAGGGTACATGTCATTCAGAGTGATAGACTGGATCTCCTATCCGCTAATGACTTGTACAAACTTCCAGCACCACTTCAGGGAAGAACAAGGAAACAGACAAATATCTTCAGTCCCTGGTGTTGAAGGTTTTGAGAAGCAGAGACAAGTGAGGTTTGGTAGCATCAGCCTAGGGGGAGTTTGTTGGATCTAGAAAGGCTGGTGCAACCAAAACAAAATCACTTAGACTATTTTGGTGCAACTAATAAAGGACTTCCGAAGCTAAGTGTGGAACTTCCGAAGCAAAAGGAGTTCTTCCGAGGACAAAGTGTAAGATCAACTTCCGAAGGAAAACTCCAACTTCCGAAGACAAAGTATCCACTTCCGAAGATCAAGACTTAGAGTGAAAGATCAGAAGTCAACTTCCGAAGTATGAAAGAAGTCCTCAAGCCTCAAAAGTATAGTAGCCTCTTCCGAAGTATAAGTGGCTTTGGAAGAACTTGTTCTTTCGAAGCCAACTTACCTTTGGAAGACACTACTATTATCCAGTGGACATAAGTATGGTCTCTCTGACACTCCGCTGCAGACCTCTGAGATACTGCATGGCGTTTTCTCAAAAGCCATGTAGTTGACCATACTTTATTCCACTGTTTACCTTTATCAGTTAGTACAGTTGCCAACTTTAGTTGGTGACAAAAGGTAAGTCATGGACATGTCATGACTACTATATCTTAGATAATACTTTATCTAAGATACATTAACTTTAGCATTGTAGTATATGCTTTAGTCTTAGGTTTCCAGTTGGTATCAAAGTATATCCGGCTGTAGGATCTAATATATATAGTTTCTCATTGTAACTCTTGTTTTATGCTTGTAAGAGTCTTGTAATACTTTGAGTTGAGAAGTAATATATACAAGTGCCTTGAAAATTATTCCCTTGTGTTCTTTGCTACTTATTATATTATTATCAACTCTTAGAAGAGATTCTACTTCATCTGATCTGAGTGTAGTATAAGTGAGTTTGAGAGAAATCTAAGTGTTAAGTGACAAAACCTGATCCTGCAATTGGTATCAGAGCTTTTAGGCTCTTGATTGTGAGATCTTACCATCCTAATCAACCTGTTTTCACTCCTCCTTACACTACACTCAAAATGGCCCTCAACAAGTCTGAAGTAGAGATGGGGATGATGACTAAAGCACCTATCATCACCCCTGAACGTCAGGTCATGGAGCAGAAGCATGGAAGGCTTCATCAGGTATCAAGACAACAAGATGTGGCAATCTATTATCAATGGCCCGTATAAGCCAAAGGTGGCAGGTGGAAACGGTGCCATGATAGAGAAAGCCGTTGAAGACTACTCTGATGAGGACCGGAATAAGCTGGACATTGACAGCAATGCTATGACTATTCTCATGACTGCAATTCCTAACTCCATCATGGTGGGGTTTGAGCATTGCAAGTCAACCAAAGAACTGTTTGATGCACTCGCTCACATGTACTCCAGCTCCAATGACTCCAAGAAGGACTCACTGAAGCAGCAGTTTGAGAACTTCACCTACATTGCTGGAGAGACCCTCAGCCAGCAATACTTCAAGTACATGGACCTCATTTCTTCCCTTCAGTCTGTGGGAATTGCCCTTGAACTTAGAGACCTCACAAGAAAGTTCATGAGTGCACTCCCCAATGAGTGGACGTTCTACTGTGTTTCCATCAAGAGAACAGAAAATTTGAACACCCTCACCATGACCGAACTCTATGGCATCCTTGATGGATACCGTTTGGAAATGGAGAACAAGAGAGGCCATCAGACAAGCTGACCCTTGAGTCTTCCTACTAGCAACGCTTTAATGGTTGCTGAAGGCTCAGGACCCTCCCAACCTCAATAATACCTGACTTACACCCAACAGCCATCCTGTTCTTCTGGGCCATACATCACATTTCTTGAGACTCCAAGGTCTCAACAAGCTCAACAAAGTTTCTTTCAGGACAACTATGCTTTTGTCTCAGGAAGTGGGCACTCTAGTGACTATCAGTATTGCTTTGATGATCTAGAGTGCTTCAGCCCAGATGACGTGGAATATGTGGACATAGTCCAACAAATGGCTCTCTTAACCTACAGAGCAAAGAAGTTCTTCAAGAGAACCGGAAGGCAATTTCCCGAGAACCCAATTAACAACAAATTTGGGTTTGACAACACCAAGGCCAAATGTTACAACTGTAACCAACTTGGTCATTTTTCAAGGGAATGCAAGGCTCCCAAGTCTAATCCGGGAACCCCACAGGCCTCCACACATCCCTCTACACCAAAGCCCACTGGAAAGTCAACAAAAACAGCTGCAATGGCTCAAGAAGTTGACTGGAGCTTTATGGTACAGGATGTGACTCATGCTCAAGCACTCATGGCCGGAACAGATGACAATAAGGTATACGAACATCTCTGTACTCCTGCCTGTATTGCTAAGCCCAGCTTGTCACAACTGAGGCTCAAGCCAGGAAGTATGCTATTTCTGAGCAAAACTTCCAAGCCATTCTTGCATCATCCTCTCACTCAAAACTTTGTTACCAAAACAAAGGTGGGTTGGGAACCAATGAAATTGCTCCACCACACTCTTATGAGTCTATAAGACAACCAAGGTGTGGTACTAAAGAGCAAGAGGTTCCATCTACTGACACACCTTCTCATGAGTTAAAGAGTGATGCAACCATGGAGACCATCACAAGGAAGAACCAGGTAATTTTACCCAATCCTACCAGTGATGATCAACCCCTGACCACCAAAGCCAGAAAAAGCAGAGCTAAGGCAGCCAGAAAAACTACCAAGAAAGTGGCTGAGTCTAAGATGAAGATAGACCCAAAGCAAAAGGGTGTATTCATCTCAGCTGGATTCCAGGTGGTAGGAAATTCTGATTCAGGAAAGGAGTGTAGTACCAGCACTCCTGTCCTACCAAAGGATCAGAAGTTAAAGGGAAAGGTTGCTGATGAAGAGAAAAAGAACAAGAAACAGCAATCCTCAAATTCCCAAAAGATTAACATTGCATGCATAATGTGTGGTCTGCAAAACCACATGGCCAAAGATTGTTACTACAATCCTGCTAGCACACATTATGCAAATAATGTTAGAAAGGAAGGATTCAGGGAAGGTTTCTCATTTGTACCATATCAAATGGTTCAAGTGATGAAAAAGGGAAAGCTTGTTTCCGAAGCAAGGTTGCTTTCGGAAGATAGTTCTTCTTCCGAAGGGAAAATGGCTTCGGAAGCTAAAGCTGTCAAGACTCAAAAGAATTAAAGAGTCCCCTTGAAAACATCCCAGAAGAAGACTACTTCGGAAGAAAAGGTGGTGAAGGCTTCTTCTGAAAAGAAAGAAGCTTCGGAAGAATGCCATGCTGCAAAAGCTTCAACAAGCTCATCCTCCATGATCAACCAAGAGATGGAATGGAAGATCAAGGAAGATGCTGCAGCCCAAACCTCTTCTTCAAAGACATCCATTGAACCCCCATGCATAAATTTTAGTTCAGTTATGTCACTATCATTGGAAGAACCCAAGACCAACAAGGCTTGGGTTTCCAATCAAAACTAATAATCTCATCTTATGTGCAGGGACATCCATATGACAAGAATAACAATGTTTGGATTGTGGATAGTGGATGCTCCAGGCACATGACATGGAACATATCTCTCCTTTAATAATTTCAACATTATGATGGAGGTCCTGTCCAGTTTGGAGGTGAGGCCGGAGGATATATTTCTGGCAGAGGAAGTATATACAATGGAAAGTTGACAAAGTTCACTTTGTCAAACAGCTTGAACACAACCTGTTAAGTGTTTCGTAGTTCTGTGATCAAAAGCATCAAATGCTCTTCACAGAACATGAGTGCATTATCCTCAAACCCGGGATGACAATTCCTCAGGAATTGGTGCTTCTTAGATCTCCCAGGAAAGGGGATATGTACAAGCTTGATATGAACAATGTTTCCCCAATGGGTGAAGTATCATGCTTTGTTTCCAAAGCTGATGGTGATGAGTCAACACTATGGCATAAATGAATGTGTCATGTGACATCTCTTAATTTTGTTAACTTAGAAGTTAACTTTGTAAATCTTAAAAGGGCCTTTTATGCCATTTTGAAACTTTGGGGTTTGATATACTTAATAATTAATTTGGTGATTAACAAATTAATATAATAATAATAATAACATTATAAGTGTTATAATGTTTGCTTATTATTATAAAATTTAAGGTGTTAATAATCTTAATAACTATTATTATAATAATGACACTAATAATAATAATGATACTAATGGTAATAATAAAACATAATAACATTTATAATATTAAATAGTACTTATAAAGTTGGTAAGCATAAACAAAAAATGACCAAAACCTAAACTCAGTGAAGTTTAGAAGGTTATTTATCATCTTACAAGTAAACTATTTATATAAAATAACAACAACTTAAAGTTTGATTAAGTTTAAGGGGCCATTCTGTTAATTTAGAAACTTAAATACTAAAGTTTGGACATAAAATGATAGACTATTGAAATAACAGGGACCATTTGTGTAAATGAGACAAACTCTTACCCAAACCACCGTCGACATCCTCCCCTGCTCCGGCCACTACTTCCGGCCAAACCGGCCGACCTCCTCACAGGAGATTAAACCACAATTAAACCAACCTAAACCTCTCGTCCCTTAGTTTCGAACTCATGACTAGTTCCAATTCGATTAATTGCAGTGCTCAGGTAACCAACCCGTAACCGAAATGTCCATCTTCAATCTTCTACAGTTTCAACTCAATTACGAACAAATTAATCGAATTAAACTACTAAAAACGCTTAAACGATGGTTATGAATTCAAATTTGCGATTAATTACATTCAAAATCATACGGTTACCTTCGATTCACGACTCGAAACCTCCGAACCAATATTAAACTCGATGGACTAGGGTCAGATCAAATTCAATTTGTATATTATGGGGAAAACATTCCTTTTGAATCCTTTGAACTCACTGCGCCTTCAATTTCATATAATGTAAACGCAATCATCAAGTTCGATCATCATCATCTTCTTCGGCTTGACACTTAGTCGATGTCTACCTTTGGAGCAATTTCGAATGCAATTGATAAGGGGCTTTCGTCCCTCATCACCTCTGGAAGCTTTAGCACTCGTTAATCGAACCATATCAACAATAATTATATGGATTCGATCATCCTCAACAGACGCGACCCCATCCTTTTAATTCGCTATCGATTCCATCTCAAAACGGGTAATTAAACATATCTTCTTAGTCGATTTCTTTTGCTTATCAAAAACCCTAACCATAATCTGATTAACAACATCAATTGGTGGTTCAATTTTGAATCAATTGAAACTAGGGTTCATAGAGAATTGGGGTTTGTTTAAGATTTTGTATTTAGAAATTCGAAACAGACATACATCACGGCTAAGGCCTTTGGTTAAGTGGATCCATACCCACCTTCCATCTTAGAGGTCCCGGCTTCGAACCCGGCGACCTCCACATGTTTTTTTTAAAAGGTGTTTTGCAATTTTAAATTATATAAAATTTTCTAAAAATCATAAAAAAATCAATCAATAAACTTTGTTTATTTTTAAATCATTTAATTATTTTTCTGCAGTTATTCATAAATATATATATATATATATATATATATATATATATATATATATATATATATATATATATATATATATATATATATATATATATATATATATATATATATATATATATATATATATATATATATCTTTTTAATACTAGTTTAATCTACACAATCTATTATTTCAAAAGTTGTCTCTAAAATTATTGTTTAAGTCGTGTCGTTTTATTTAGTTACAACATTTTAGTTAAACTTTATGAATGATACAAAATTATTGTAAAAGTTAGCCTCATGTCTTATCTTTATATGAAATATAAATAAAATCGTTCCCACGAAAATATAATTGATTTTTCATTTGATAAATATAATCAACAAAACCCCAAACATCAAGTTGAATCCTAGTCCATGTTAATTCGTTAAACTTAGTGTAAAACTATAACCTTATGAATATTTATATATATATATTTATATATATATTTAGGTGCCTTGTGATGATATAACTTGGAACGACGTTTATTATTATTGGTATTAATCTTCATTGCATACTTATTGATCAAGTGAGTATTTCCATACCTCTTTTTGCTTATTTTCACACTTTGAGGTGAAACATGTTAACTTATACTATTGCACTTGTAAACTTATTTGAGACTTATAAACCTATGGCAATTCATCTTGTAAAGTTGTGGTTAGTTGAACTTTCGTGGTTACCATGTTATGGAGTTATATGTACAATCATTAACTATTGCTAGCCCAGCGAAGTCATAGATCTATGGGTAAGACAAGCCTGCTTGGTTGATCCAAGTACACTTAGCTGATCGTATATACTTTTAACGTTTGAGACTTGTAAAACATTGTCAAGGTTTGATTGTTGCATTGTTCATAACATCCCTAATCACTTGATTCACTAACTTATGACTTGAATTGCCATCTTTTATATACTTATGTATTGAAAACTATGGAATGCTCACCAACATTTTTATGTTGACCTTTTATTTTTAACATGTTTCAGGAATACCCCAAGTTTGATTTCTACACTTTGAAGCTTGCTCATCTAGGAATGGACCTAGATAAATAGATAAAATGGAGTGACTTGTTATGCTTTTATTTTCTTTGAGACTTATGTTTGTAATGTGACAATTGAAACTTATGTTTAAATCATATTGGGATTGTTAATAGCGTTATGTGGCTGTGAACGATCTTAACTCTCACTCCTCGACGTTTCCGCCGTCAAGGTTGGGGTGTGACAGATTGGTATCAGAGCCCATAACTATAGGGATTTAGGTTATTAGAAATGGTGACCTAGACTATAGTTGCATGAACCTCATAGAAAGATCCTTATACCTTTGTGCTTACATGTTGTTTGCATGCTACATAATGCTATGCCTTTTGTGCAACTTGATGCCTTAGCATAGGATTGCCTTATGTATGCCTAAACCTTAGTTACTTGTCTCCCTAAACTTAACTTTAACTCTTTGACTCTCCCCGACAAATGAACTTCTTAAACCTATTCTCAACGACATGTGGAATCTACACCTATCATCTGGGTTCAATTCCTTAGACTCTATGTCTAATCTATGAAAATCTCATCAAGGTTTTGATTTCATAAACCAAAGAAATTTGTGTGACACATAGACACCTGTATCCTGGATTTCCTGGCAAAAGGCCTTCGGGCTAAGGCAAGCATATCGTATAAATCTCATTGTGAGACCAGTTATGCTTACCTGGGGATTTCTGGGATGAGTGATAAACTATGGTCAACATACACAAGTCTCTAAGGCAAATGGGTCAATTTACCTTGACGTGTCAACGATTCCAAATGGTATTGCGTTACCAAACGGAACCATCCTCATTGTGTCTTAAAAATCCTTGATTCTTTGATCTGGTTTATCACCAAAGTTTTTAATATCTTCTCGTTCTTATCATACATAATGTTCCTGTTAATATTGAATCCATCCTACATTTCAACTCTTACTTTTAAACACCGTTATACGGTGAGCGTTTCATATAACTATTTCTATATCTTGACCAACGCGAACATGGATCTTAATATACCCAAAGATATTGGGAATCTAAACCGAATGGTCATCAAAAACTTTAAACCGTTACTTATGGTTCTCAAGTCTTCTTAAGGATGTGTCCCGTAACTAAGAACATGCAACGCTATAAGTGGAATTCCTACATCTCGAGATACTTTGTCTAGGCAAAGTGTAAATGGTGATTTGACTCGATCATTGAATCCATTTACTTGACTCGAAACCCTTGAGATGAGTGATCGTTTATAAGTACGCATGTCCTTAATAAGGTTATGGTTGACCTCATGTCTTGAGGAGTTCATGTATTTCCTTCAATTGTGAATCGAATGTTCACATCTCGTCGTGGTGTTGAATCGCTCTTGTCATTGATTTAGTTTTCCTGATTTAAACCATTCAAGATTTGAGCACCATCATAACTAATTCTGTTACCTCGAACTTTGGCTTTAAATTTTGTAAGCATGATTTTTCCTTTTGTTACATTGATGTAACTTGAAATTTTCCCGAATTTCTAATTGATATTATTTTTCTTTCGTCGTTAAGTCAAACTCCGTACCGTCTGCACCGTGAGAGATGCAAGTGTTTGCAAGTCAACCTATGACTAAGAACACCCGTATCTTCTAAATGATTCTAACTCATCAAAACAGGGGTGATTCCCTTACTTGATGATTCTCTACTCGTTTCAATAAATGGTTTCCAATTGTGATTTATAAAAATATCATCCTCTGGATCGGGGTGATTTCCCTATTCCAAGGATTGACTTCAATTATTTTCTTTGGAATGACATTTCACAAATGACATGATCTCACCAAAATAGGATTGAAACCCGTACTTTGGTGACAAATGTCAATCTTCGATTGTTTTCTTGCTATTATGAAATTCAATCATCAAGATAGGCGTGAATTCCATACCTTGATGATAATATCATCTTTATGAATTGTATTTGTTCAAATGAGACGACTTCATCAAAGTAGGAGTGAATTCTGGATTTTGATGAAGAAGTTCATCTTGTTATATTTTGTTTTTGTATGACTTCACCGTTAAGATAGGAGTGATTTCCCTTACCTTAATGGTGAGTTACCTCGTCTTATTTCTGTGGATCCTCAACAAGGAGTTGGGATCGAACTTTTTGATTGGTAAGTTAGTGGTCATACTTTGGGAATACACCATCAAGTTAGGAGTGAGAACCACACCTTGATGACTATTCTCATTTCTTGATCTCCAATTTACCAAGGTTTTAAATCAAGTAACAAGGAACATGTAGTAACTTGAAGGGTGAACCAATGTTAGTGTTTGGACCTATCAAGCCAAAGCATGATTTCTGAACTTGAAAGGAGACCCGATCACTCTGGGTTGATTTTGATTCCGAACTTGGAGCATTTGAATTCTCAAATCGATTTCTCTCCCTTTATCTTCATGTTTTGACTCGATCTAGCTACATCGAACCATTTATTCCTTACTTATCAACTTTCATTTTGAGTTGTCATCAACACATGATTGTGTGATGGTAGCCTTCTTAAATAATCTTTCTACTAAATAAAGACATTAACAACTTGTGGTTATGTCTTTCTAGTCATACGAATGTCCTCGACTGTACTTATGGGTTTGATGAATTACGTATGCAATCTATACTTGGAAACTTGCTATCTTGCAAAACATGTTTACAAATACTTTTCTTAAAGTTTGCGTCATTTCTTGAATCGCTTTTGAACCCTTAACCTTGAAAATCAATGAAATTTTATCTTGGTTTTGAACAACAAGACTTGTTATTATCCTCGTTGCGATGTGAATATAAAGGTTCATAAACCTTCGTAACTTGTAGTCATGGGTTTGGCATAAAAGAAAAGACATAACTTGGTATGTGTCCAAGTGTCTTACCTTCATATATGACAAAGCCTAACATTCGTGTTCCTATGAATCTCCTGTTTAACTTTTCATCACTAAGTGCCTCTTATCTTAGATGCCATGATGACAAATGGTGCATTATAGACCGATTAACAAATTTCATATTGACTCATGTGGGTTAACGAGTCGAGAAATTGGCTCGTATCTATCCCAAATAGTCGTATACCGTGGTATGTCGTTAAATATCGATCATTAACTTGGATGATCAATTCATTTTCTACTTTTAATAATGTTCCTAACCATCGTCGTGAACTTATTCCAAAATCTTCGCATATCGTATTATTCTTGGACCGATGATTGGTCAAGGGAGAGATACATATTCACAAGATATGCGTTAAGATCGTTTCATATAGTGACGTTTGGGATTCTTAAACCCTGACGGTTAACCTTTCTTACAATTGTGTTTTTTTTATTGATTTCAACACGTCGTTTTACTATGAAATTATATCCTAGAAGTTGTGGCTTATAAGTTTAACATACCACGGTAACTCGTCATCGTCTTTCAACGTTTCATATGTCAAATTTCAAAGAGACTCGCATTACACTGGAAGAGTTCAAATTGGCATGCAGTATGTCAAGAATCTTGTAGAATTCCATAAAGTGAAGCGTTCCACCTGTAATCAAACGTCAAACACTGTTCGTTGAACACTCACCTTTCATTACAATTCCTTTGTTTCATTTAAGTTCATCTTTAATTTCGGGACGAAATTCTTTTAAGTTGGGGAGACTGTGACATCTCTTAATTTTGTTAACTTAGAAGTTAACTTTGTAAATCTTAAAAGGGCCTTTTATGCCATTTTGAAACTTTGGGGTTTGATATACTTAATAATTAATTTGGTGATTAACAAATTAATATAATAATAATAATAACATTATAAGTGTTATAATGTTTGCTTATTATTATAAAATTTAAGGTGTTAATAATCTTAATAACTATTATTATAATAATGACACTAATAATAATAATGATACTAATGGTAATAATAAAACATAATAACATTTATAATATTAAATAGTACTTATAAAGTTGGTAAGCATAAACAAAAAAAATGACCAAAACCTAAACTCAGTGAAGTTTAGAAGGTTATTTATCATCTTATAAACCTTACAAGTAAACTATTTATATAAAATAACAACAACTTAAAGTTTGATTAAGTTTAAGGGGCCATTCTGTTAATTTAGAAACTTAAATACTAAAGTTTGGACATAAAATGATAGACTATTAAAATAACAGGGACCATTTGTGTAAATGAGACAAACTTTTACCCAAACCACCGTCGACATCCTCCCCTGCTCCGGCCACTACTTCCGGCCAAACCGGCCGACCTCCTCACAGGAGATTAAACCACAATTAAACCAACCTAAACCTCTCGTCCCTTAGTTTCGAACTCATGACTAGTTCCAATTCGAGTAATTGCAGTGCTCAGGTAACCAACCCGTAACCGAAATGTCCATCTTCAATCTTCTTCAGTTTCAACTCAATTACGAACAAATTAATCGAATTAAACTACTAAAAACGCTTAAACGATGGTTATGAATTCAAATTTGCGATTAATTACATTCAAAATCATACTGTTACCTTCGATTCACGACTCGAAACCTCCGAACCAATATTAAACTCGATGGACTAGGGTCAGATCAAATTCAATTTGTATATTATGGGGAAAACATTCCTTTTGAATCCTTTGAACTCACTGCGCCTTCAATTTCATATAATGTAAACGCAATCATCAAGTTCGATCATCATCATCTTCTTCGGCTCGACACTTAGTCGATGTCTACCTTTGGAGCAATTTCGAATGCAATTGATAAGGGGCTTTCGTCCCTCATCACCTCTGGAAGCTTTAGCACTCGTTAATCGAACCATATCAACAATAATTATATGGATTCGATCATCTTCAACAGACGCGACCCCATCCTTTTAATTCGCTATCGATTCTATCTCAAAACGGGTAATTAAACATATCTTCTTAGTCGATTTCTTTTGCTTATCAAAAACCCTAACCATAATCTGATTAACAACATCAATTGGTGGTTCAATTTTGAATCAATTGAAACTAGGGTTCATAGAGAATTGGGGTTTGTTTAAGATTTTGTATTTAGAAATTCGAAACAGACATACATCACGGCTAAGGCCTTTGGTTAAGTGGATCCATACCCACCTTCCATCTTAGAGGTCCCGGGTTCGAACCCGGCGACCTCCACATGTTTTTTTTAAAAGGTGTTTTGCAATTTTAAATTATATAAAATTTTCTAAAAATCATAAAAAAATCAATCAATAAACTTTGTTTATTTTTAAATCATTTAATTATTTTTCTGCAGTTATTCATAAATATATATCCTTATATATATATATATATATATATATATATATATATATATATATATATATATATATATATATATATATATATATATATATATATATATATATATATATATATATATATATATATATATATATATATATCTTTTTAATACTAGTTTAATCTACACAATCTATTATTTCAAAAGTTGTCTCTAAAATTATTGTTTAAGTCGTGTCGTTTTATTTAGTTACAACATTTTAGTTAAACTTTATGAATGATACAAAATTATTGTAAAAGTTAGCCTCATGTCTTATCTTTATATGAAATATAAATAAAATCGTTCCCACGAAAATATAATTGATTTTTCATTTGATAAATATAATCAACAAAACCCCAAACATCAAGTTGAATCCTAGTCCATGTTAATTCGTTAAACTTAGTGTAAAACTATAACCTTATGAATATTTATATATATATATTTAGGTGCCTTGTGATGATATAACTTGGAACGACGTTTATTATTATTGGTATTAATCTTCATTGCATACTTATTGATCAAGTGAGTATTTCCATACCCCTTTTGCTTATTTTCACACTTTGGGGTGAAACATGTTAACTTATACTATTGCACTTGTAAACTTATTTGAGACTTATAAACCTATGGCAATTCATCTTGTAAAGTTGTGGTTAGTTGAACTTTCGTGGTTACCATGTTATGACGTTATATGTACAATCATTAACTATTGCTAGCCCAGCGAAGTCATAGATCTATGGGTAAGACAAGCCTGCTTGGTTGATCCAAGTACACTTAGCTGATCGTATATACTTTTAACGTTTGAGACTTGTAAAACATTGTCGAGGTTTGATTGTTGCATTGTTCATAACATCCCTAATCACTTGATTCACTAACTTATGACTTGAATTGCCATCTTTTATATACTTATGTATTGAAAACTATGGAATGCTCACCAACATTTTTATGTTGACCCTTTATTTTTAACATGTTTCAGGAATACCCCAAGTTTGATTTCTACACTTTGAAGCTTGCTCATCTAGGAATGGACCTAGATAAATAGATAAAATGGAGTGACTTGTTATGCTTTTATTTTCCTTGAGACTTATGTTTGTAATGTGACAATTGAAACTTATGTTTAAATCATATTGGGATTGTTAATAGCGTTATGTGGCTGTGAACGATCTTAACTCTCACTCCTCGACGTTTCCGCCGTCAAGGTTGGGGTGTGACATGTCATGTCAATTTTAAGACAATGAATAAATTGGCTAAAAATAACTTGGTACATGGTTTGCCTAAAAAGGAATTTTTCTGCAAAGATAACTATGTTGCATTTCTGAAAGGAAAGCAACACAGGGCATCTTATAAATCCAAAGTTGTTAACTCCATCACTACTCCATTACACTTATTGCACATAGATCTATTTGGTCCCACAAGTATAATGAGCATTGGAAGGAAATCATATTGCCTTATGATTGTTGATGATTTTACTAGATTTACATGGGTATTCTTTTTAAGAACCAAAGATGAAACTGCTGAAACTTTAGAATCTTTTATTCTTAAAATAGAAAATCAAATTGATCACAAGGTTAAAATAATTAGAAATGATCAAGGGACTTAGTTTAAGAACCACGTTCTTGACTCATTCTGTAACTCAAAAGGGATTGCCAGACAATATAGTGCTCCTAGAACTCCTCAACAAAATGGTGTTGCTGAGAGGAAGAACAGGACACTTATTGAGGCTGCTCGGACCATGTTAGCTGATTCAAAGCTGCCTCTAACATTCTGGGCAGAGGCAGTCAGCACTGCATGCTATGTGCAGAACAGGGTTCTTGTAGCTAAGCCACATGGAAAAACCCCTTATGAGCTATGGAACAAGAGGCCACCGTTCATTGGCTTTTTAAGGTCCTTTGGCAGCAGGTGTACCATACTTAACACAAAAGACAATATAGCAAAATTTGCTGAAAAGTCGGATGATGCTATCTTTGTTGGATATTCCTCTAACTCTAAAGCTTATAGAGTCTATAACACTAAAAATCAACAATTTGAGGAATCTTTCAGCATTGTAGTTAATGAGCACACTCCTTGTGTTAAGGGGAATGGCCCTGATCATATCTTTGATTTAGAATTGTTTCCAAACTATTCTAAACCATCTTGTGAGAATGTTTCAGCTGGAATAGGTGCTCAAAGTGATTCTGATGATGACCAACTATTTGAGCTACCCAAACCTATTCCAAGCTCTCCAAGAGCTGCAACAAATCAAGCTCCCACTATTGGCAGATCTGACAGTATGACTATCTCAAGGGATAGTGGAGCTTTAACCAGCGGTTCACCTGTTGACCCTCAAACTTCATCAGGTGACATTGCACAACACCAAGCTGATGGAAGCAACATCTTGAAGGAACAGGAAACTATTATGCTTCACAGCAAACAAATGATGATGATGTTTCTCATTCATTCAATTAGTCCTCATTGAATGAGTTTGAAACAGCAGCTGGACCAAATGTTCAAGCTCCTAAGCAAAATATGTCCAATCGGGATCTATCTTTGCAACTGGAGGTAATTCCTGGACTCAGGATTCACAACACTCATCCAGCTGAGAACATCATAGGCGAAGTCTCTGAAGGTGTGAGAACAAGAGGACAAACTCACAATGGGAATGTCTGCTTGTACTCATGCTTTTTATCCCAAATGAAACCCAAGAAGGTGGAAGATGCCTTGAAAGATAGTAGCTGGGTTGAATCGATGCAAGAGGAGCTGCTTCAATTTAAAAGACAAAAGGTTTGGAACCTATATCCGCTACCATCTGGTCAAGTACCTATAGGTACTAAATGGGTTTTCAGAAACAAGAGAGATGATAGAGGCTTGATCATCAAGAACAAAGCAAGACTGGTAGTTCAAGGATACACTCAAGAGGAAGGAATAGATTATACTGATGTCTTTGCACATGTTGCAAGACTTGAGGCAGTTAGGATCTTCCTTGCTTATGCTGCATCCAAGAATTTCACTGTCTACCAGCTTGATGTCAAGTGTGCCTTTCTATATGGGGATATAGATAGGGAAGTCTATGTATGCCAACCTCCAGGATTTGAAGATCCAAAGCACCCCAACTATGTGTGCAAAGGTTGCACCAAGCACCTAGGCTGTGCTATGAGACATTGTCTATGTTTCTCCTGAAGAATGGTTACACTAGAGGTACCATTCATAAGACTCTTTTCATAAGGAAGTCTAGGAAAGACATCTTGCTCGTTCAAGTCTATGTTGATGACATCATATTTGGTTCCTCAAATGACCAAATGTGTAAAGACTTTGAGAGCATCATGAAGAAGAAGTTTAAGATGAGTTCCATAGGAAAAATGGACTTTTTCCTTGGAATTCAGGTGAAGCAAATGAAGGAAGGGTTTTTCATCAATCAATCTAAGTATGTCAATGACATCTTAGAAAGATTTGACATGAAAGATTGTAAGGCAGCCAAAACACCTATACCTAGAAACCATAATCTTTGCCCTGACTTTGAGGGGGAGGATACTGATCAACATCAGTATAGAGCAATTATTGGTTCTCTGATGTATCTCACAGCAAGTAGACCTGATATCATGTTTGCAACTTGTATTTGTGCAAGATATCAGGCTGCTCCAAAGGTGTCTCACCTAGTTGCTGCCAAGAGAATCCTCAGATACCTCAAAGGAGCACCTAAATTGGGTCTTTGGTATCCAAGGAATAATGATTTCAATCTCTATGGCTACTCTGACAGTGACTATGGTGGCTACAACATCAACAAGAAATCAACATCAGGTGGATGTCAATTTCTTGGTGGAAGGATCATCTCTTGGCTATGCAAGAAGCAATCCCGTGTCTCTACATCAACTGCTAAAGCTGAATACATTGCTGCTGCTAGTTGTTGTGCTCAGCTGCTGTGGATTCAGAACCAGATGATAGACTACAGATTTAACTTCATGAGCACTCCTATCCACATTGACAACAACAGTGCTATCTCTATTACTGAAAATCCAGTGAAGCATTCCAAGACAAAGCACATTGATATCAGGTACCATTTCATTAGAGATATTCTTGAGAAAAATCTAATCAAGCTAATCAAAGTTGACTCAAGTGAACAATATGCTGACTTGTTCACCAAAGCCTTTGATGAACATAGATTCAAATATCTCATTACAGCTATTGGGATGATAAACCTTGATTAGTCTATCTCATTTGAAAACCTTTTAATGTGTAAAGTCTTGTGTCAAAACAATCTAAGCCCTGTTACAAAAAGTTCTTCTCTGAAATTTTCACTAAGTATAAATTCTTCCGAAGAAGAATTAACCCTCGGAATATATTTTACATATCTTCCGAAGCAAATTCCTCCCAGGATAATTTTCTTCTCGGAAGAGTGTTTAGTCTCGGAAGAAGCAATTGATTTCATATCAGATCTACTTCCGAAGCTTATAACATTCTCCATTCGGAAAGCAACATTTACTCTTGGAAGTAAGAACTTTACCTTCGGAAGTAAATTTGCCTTCGGAAGAACATTACATTCGAAAATGCTTTATACTCGGAAGAAAGACTTTACTGTGTAACGGAAATCTTTTGGGCCCCACTTTGTAAAAAGTAAAGATTTTGTTAATGATGTCGGATTATTTAAATGGACTAAACCTTACCACCCCTGTCACATCCTCCACTGAAACATCCCATCATCTTATCCAAACCCCTTAAACTGCCATTTCACCCATTTAAATAATCCCGACTAATCACTTTCATCTTTTTACCAATTTTACTGCCCTAAATGCTTTCTTCATCCCCAATTCACCTAATTCCGAACTATCTTCCTACAACTTTCTCAAATGGCACTTAACCCTCAGCACAACCAAGTTGCACTCCTTGATTCTTCAAGGGATGCCAACTTCTCAGATATCATCTCCTTTCTTACCCAATCATCTTATTACACTGCTCTGATTGTTAACCCCATAGTTTACTCAAATCACATGGCTGAATTTTGGGCCAATGGTCAGATTGAAACCCTAAATGGGGTTCAGGTAATAAGATCAAGCATCTGTGGCCAGGAGTTGGTCATTTCTGAACAACTCATCAGGGAGCATCTCGAGCTTCATGATGAGGGCGCTCCTACAGAGTTCCCCAAGGAAGATTTGGACAACACCTATATTAAAATGGGATATGGTGGAGATGTAAGCAGGTCAACTATCTACAAGTTTAACTTCTCTTACAACTGGAAGTTCCTGCTGCATGTTGTTCTTCATTGCTTGTCCAACAAATCTGGGGGATGGGATCAAATCCCATATGAACTAGGGTGCCTAGTTCATGGATTGGTGAGAAGCCTCCGCTTTAACTACTCAAGGTTTATGCTGACCAATCTTATGGGGAATCTCCAGCGGGACACATTCTTCATGTATCCCAGGTTTCTTCAGCACATAATCAACTGTGAGCTAGACCAGAGTCAGCTTGTCTGTGCAGCTGCTCTGACTGTTCCTCAAATGAGGCCGACCATCTTCAAGACTTTGAAGAGAGTGTCCACCAATTTCATCAGAAGATATACTGCACTTCTTCCAGGTATGACTGAGCCAATGGCTCCTGGTGACATCCCTGTTAACCCCACAGGTGATGAACCCACACCAGCAACTACCCTCACACTGCCAAATCTACCTTCTCACCCCATCACTATTACATATCAAAGACACCCCAAACGAACCCTTGTTCAATCTTCTCTGATTGAACAAGCTCCTCCTGTTCAATCCAAAAAGACTAGAGTGGAACAATGGGCTCCCACTCAATCTGAGGTCCAACCATCCTTCACAATTGACCTCAATATGGGTATTAAGTCTCCTCAGTCTCAAACCCATGAGCCCGAAACCCAAGCTGAAAACCCTCAGGGAGAGTCTTTATACTCCCCTGAGCAACCAAAAAGGGACACACCCACCATAGGCTCAATGCCTTTAGACATTGATCAAAGTCCCGGGTCATTAGGTTTAACCTCTATATCCTTTACTGACCTACTAATAGGAATTGATGAAGAGATTATGTCTCTTTAGGGCAATGAAGTTGATCCACAACACCCTCTCAAGGATCAACAGAGCCTAGAGAGATCTCTTATCTCTAGCCCCCATCAGCAAGCCTTTACTGAGGTGAGTCCCACTGATGTGGAGGAGACTCATGTAGATTCAGCTGCCACTACTGAAGGAGCCTCAATGGACCTTCAGGACAGTGGTAACATTACTGAGACTGAATCTACGACAACCATGCCCTTTGACGACTCTGAAAGAGACACCATTGAGCAAGGGAAACCATGGCGTCAAGAAACCACATCTGGTGGTGAGGATGAACATACTAGGTATATTATCTCATCTCCCCATGATTCTTCAAAAGAAGATGAGGGAAGACTACAACTCACCATTAAAGACCTACTTTCTAAAGTCTCGAACCTTGAATCTAAGGTTAGGACTTTAGACGATAGGTCTGCCACTCAGCAACTTAATATTGAAAATCTCAAGGCCAAACTAGCTAAGAAACAGATTGAGAGGTCTGTTAGGCATGTACCAATTCAGGTCTCATTGACCTCTTCCTCCAGCTCATCAAGCTCTCAAGATGATGCTACCAAAAAGGGGGAGAGTGTTCAGGGACAAAGCCAAAGACAAGAGGAACCACAGAGTCAAGCTCTCACTTCCTTAAGTTCAAGATACCCTATGCAACAAGCTTCAATTTTTCCTAAGCCTCCTCCAGTTGTAATTCAAGTGGATCAAAGGATGCTCCAAGATCTCAACAGGTTCTTCAACAAGTTCCTGTTGGAATCTCTCATTGAACAACCAAGTCCTGCCTTGTCTGTGATTTACTTCGGAGCTCAAGAGCTTCAGAGGTTTAATGCACCTTCTACCACTATTGAGGAAGTTGGTCAACCTAAGGTCCAAGTGGAACTTGAGATTAATTTTGAAGGGGAAACAAGGACTGATGGCCCAACAACTGAGACAGTTGGGACAGATAGTGCATTCTCACAGACTTCCGAAGCACAAGTCAAAGCCTCGGAAGAACAACTTCAATCTTCCGAAGCTGATATTGCAGTTGCGGAAGGACTATTCTCTTTATCCGATGATCTAATAGTAACAGATTCAATCCTAGAACTTGCATCTGAGGTTAATAGGGAGGATTTTCTCACCCAACCCCTAGCTCAAACATCAACATTGACTCCAGCTCCCATTTCCACCACTCAACCTGAACCTTCCATCCAAGAACCCCCAAAGTCTAGCACTTCTGAAGACATCAAAGGAAAGAGGAAGATGATTGAGGAAGAGCTTCAGGAGGAAGAAAGGTTAGAAAAGCTCCAAAGCAAAGGTAGACTTCCAACTGGGAAGTTGCTAGCTGCCAGTAGCAAAGCAGCTGCAGCCAACCAGGAGGCTGTCAACAATAAAAGAAGAGTGGAAATCATTAATAGACTTGTCAATCTAGGAGCTGTGAATGAAGATGTACTCCTGCTACCACTAGAGGAGTTAGTTGAGTTAGAAAAGACAACTTTGCTACAAAAACAACAAAAAGAAGAAGCAGCAAGGTTGGCCTTAGAGGAAGAAAGGGAGAGGAAAGAAAGAGAAGCTGATCAGCAGTTTAGGAGGGAAAGGATAACTTTCCTAACCTCCAGGGTTTCTCTCTAGAAGAACTATCTCCACACAACAATGATACGATCTTATGGCTCTTCAACAAAGAGCAAGATCAAATGGAGAAGGAGAGAAAGAGAGCTGCCAAGGAGAAGCTGATGTTGAAGAGGAAGAAGGAAGAGGAAGCAAGACTAGCTGCTGCCAAGAAGATAAGTGAAAAGGCCTGGATGAAAGACTATCTCCGGGCTCATGGCTTCTCTGGCAGGCAGGTGGGTCCTTTGTCTGAGAAGACCCTCCAGCGACATGTCAGTGACATAAACGCTGACATTCGCTCGGGGAAGAGGAAGAAGATGTATAGAAGGGGACAGGGGATGATCTTCAAACCAACCACTCAACCCCAACCTCAAACCCAACCACTACCTGAACCAATTCCTTTTCCATTCCCCATCAAAACCGAACCAACCACTGAACCTTACACCCCTGAACCTACACCATCATCCTTAACAACCTCCTCACCTCAACCACCTAAACTACCCATCATCCAACCCAAAACACTAGCCAGAACCCAAACACCACAATCTACGCAACAGCCTCCCAAACCATCCCCTCAACCTTCTAAACATCTCTCCTTAGAGGAGTTCAAGGCAATCAAGACAAAGCTCATCAACTGCACAACCCTGAGCGACATCTCCTGTGAGGAGGATTCTGTCAAACTAACTTATGTTGATGGATCCTCATGTTCCCTCACTAGAGATTAATTTCTTGATCTGCCTAGAGGAACATTGGACCAATATGCAAATCTCCTTAGCCTCAATTCAGATACTTTGAATGAGGAAGAAAAGAAGCTAAGTAGAAGGCTAGTGACTCTACTGGATACCAAGAAAGTTGACAAGGTACTAAGTCAACCCCTTGTGCCTAGGAAGAAGATCATCCAGTGGAGGTTCGAAGACTCTTCTCACAACTTTGTTGTTGGGAGAGAGAGTGGAGAGCTAAACAGACTAAATGCTACATCTCTGCTACACTTAAGCATATTTGATATTGCTGAGTTAGCTGAGAAGCCACTCTCCAACCCATCCAAATCTGAGGTAGCTGCTCACATCAGAAATCACCTAGGCAGTCTTCATCTGGCTGAGCTGGCTGCTAAGACCAAGATTAAATAAGAGTTGAAACTGAGAGAGGAGGAGAAAAGGAAGGGATCAACAACCAAAGGCAAAGCCTTTCTACAAATGGTTAAGGGTCCTGAACTTGAATCCATAGTTAGATGGGAGTATGACTATAACTCCCGTCAACTAACTCTTCTCAGGGGGGCACAACAAAGGGTACATGTCCTTCAGAGTGATAGACTGGATCTCCTATCCACTAATGACTTGTACAAACTTTTTAGCACCACTTTGGGGAAGAACAAGGACACAGACAAATATCTTCTGTCCCTGGTGTTGAAGGTTTTGAGAAGCAGAGACAAGTGAGGTTTTGGTAGTATCAGCCTAGGGGGAGTTTGTTGGATCTAGAAAGGCTGGTGCAACCAAAACCAAATTACTTAGACTTTTTTGGTGCAACTAATAAAGGACTTCCGAAGCTAAGTGTGGAACTTCCGAAGGAAAAGGAGTTCTTCCTAGGACAAAGTGTAAGATCAAGTTTCGAAGGAAAACTCTAACTTCTGAAGACAAAGTATTCACTTCTGAAGATCAAGACTTAGAGTGAAAGATCAGAAGTCAACTTCCGAAGTATGAAAGAAGTCCTCAAGCCTCGGAAGTATAGTAGCCTCTTCCGAAGTATAAGTGGCTTTGGAAGAACTTGTTCTTCCAAAGCCAACTTACCTACAGAAGACACTACTATTATCCAGTGGACATAAGTATGGTCTCTCTTACACTCCACTGTAGACCTCTGAGATACTGCATGGCGTTTTCTCAAAAGGCATGTAGTTGACCATAATTTATTCCACTGTTTACCTTTATCAGTTAGTACAGTTGCAACTTTAGTTGGTGACAAAAGGTAAGTCATGGACATGTCATGACTACCATATCTTAGATAATACTTTATCTAAGATACCTTAACTTTAGCATTGTAGTATATGCTTTAGTCTTAGGTTTCCAGCTGGTATCAAAGTATATCCGGCTGTAGGATCTAGTATATATAGTTTCTCATTGTAACTCTTGTTTCATGCTTGTAAGAGTCTTGTAATACTTTGAGTTGAGAAGTAATATATACAACTGCCTTGAAAATTATTCCCTTGTGTTCTTTGCTACTTATTATATTATTATCAACTCTTAGAAGAGATTCTACTTCATCTGATCTGAGTGTAGTATAAGTGAGTTTGAGAGAAATCTAAGTGTTAAGTGACAAAACCCGATCCTGCAACTTGTGAAGATGAGCCCCTCATAGACCCCTTGAGTGAAAAGGATAAAGAGGAGATAATGAAGAATGCATCTGGGAAGAGTGAAAAAGAGCATTCTAATAAGGGTCACTATTCCTCTGAGGAGAGTAAAGGAGTTGGGATGACCAACTCAAGAAGAAAGAACTTGATCAGGAAGGCCAAAAGAAAGTCCAAGAAGGCTCAAGAGATCAAGGCTACCTTTAACTCTGTGTAAAAACAAGTTTTTATCTCTGCAGGTTTTGAGGTGGTTAAGGCTGAAGACTCAAACTTGAACTCTAGTACCAAGAGTTCTAGTTCATGTCCAAATCATCCCAGAATCATGAAGAAGGCTGATCAATTGTGTACCACTGCTACACATCCTGAACCATCCAGCTCCAAAGGTAGTTCTCACCTGAAAAGAATTGCCACATCATCTGCAAAGATGAAGATGGAGAAGGAAAGTGATCAAGTTCAGCCTTATTCTCAAAGGGAAACTCTTAGAAAAAAGAAAATGGTCTGTGTTATGTGTGGTAGTATTTCTCATCTTGTTAAGGATTGCTTCTACAATCCAAAAAGTACTATCCACATGACCAAGATAGAAACTTCTAAGAGTTTGAGGAAGAAACAAGCTTCGGAAGGAAAATCCTTTTCTTTCGGAAGCTCCAAAATGAAGAAGAAGATAAGTGGAAACTTGCCTTCGGAAGAAAATTTTGGTCTCGGAAGAAAGGAATACTTCCGAAGTACTGAAGGCTGTTGCAGTGTTAGCAAGATCTTCCGAAGGACTAGTCATCAAAACTTCCAAAGTTATCAGAACTTCCGAAGTAATGAAGGTCAAGTCTAAGCTTCCAAAGGTGGTGTGGAAGACAAAGAAAGACCAAGTAGCTGAAAGTTCTTCATTAATATCAGCAAATGATCCCCAAAACATGAAAATTGGATCAATTACTGTTGCATTGTCTTTAACTTCTTTTGATGAGCCCAAGACCAACAAGGGTTGGGTTTCCAAATGTAACTAACCATCTCTTTTGTGCAGGAACAGCTCAAGACAAACACGAATGTATGGATCATTGATAGTGGTTGTTCCAGGCATATGACAGGCAATGGGTCACTACTCCAAAATTTTGAGAAAATTCATAGAGGGCCAGTTGCTTTTGGAGGAGATACTGGAGGTTACATTACAGAAAGGGCAGGGTCACAAATGGTAAGCTTAGTATTGAGAAGGTAAACTTTGTCAATGAGCTTGGATACAATCTTTTGAGTGTATCTCAATTTTGTGATCAGAGTCAAAACATGCTCTTTTAGAGCATGAGTGCATTATTCTCAAGCCTGGGGTGGTCATTCCTTATGAGCATATCATGTTCAGAGCCCCCAGGAAAGGGAACATGTACATGATGGATTTGAAAGAAACATCTCCCTCTGGAGAAGTTTCATGCTTTCTATCTAAAGCCAATAGTGATGGGTCTTTCCTCTAGCATAAAAGAATGTGTCATGTAAACTTTAAGAACATGAACAAACTAATTAAGAATGATTTGGTAACTGGAATGACAAAGAAAGAGTTTACAAGTGATGACCACTGTGTTGCATGCCTCAATGGGAAGCAACACAAGGTATCTCACAAGCCAAAGGAAAGAAACTCCATCACTACTCCCCTACACATATTACATATGGATCTTTTTAGCCCCACCAGTGTAATGAGTCTAGGAAGGACCTCATATTGTTTGGTGATCACAAATGACTTTACAAGATTCACTTGGGTCTTCTTCCTTAGAACTAAGGATGAGACTCCTGAAATCTTAAAGAGTTTCATCTTAAAGATTGAGAACCAATATGATCACAAGGTCAAAACCATAAGATGTGATCAGGGAACTGAATTCAAGAACCAAATCCTTGATACATTTTGTGATGATAAGGGTATTACAAGACAATATAGTGCTCCTAGTACTCTTCAACAAAATGGTGTAGCTGAGAGGAGAAACAGGACACTAATTGAAGCTGCAAGAACTATGTTGTCTGACTCTAAATTGCCCATCACCTTCTGGTCAGAGGCAGTGAACACTGCCTGCTATGTGCAAAACAAAGTTTTAGTAGTTAAGACACATGGTAAGACTCGCTATGAACTTTGGCATAAGAGGAAACC
The DNA here is from genome assembly GCA_025215565.1 of Flaveria ramosissima. Classification (NCBI taxonomy): domain Eukaryota; kingdom Viridiplantae; phylum Streptophyta; class Magnoliopsida; order Asterales; family Asteraceae; genus Flaveria; species Flaveria ramosissima. Next base: position 2,582,741 of record CM046042.1, read on the forward strand.
TTTTATTGGTTTTTTCAAGTCATTTGGATGTCCTTGCACCATCTTGAATACCAGGGTTCAAATTCCAAGTTTCATGAGATATCAGATGATGGACATTTTATTGGATACTCTTCTCAAGCTAAGGCTTATAGAGTATACAATCTCAGAACTAGAGTAGTTGAGGAGTCAGCCAATGTGACTTTCAATGAGCACACTCCCAATGTGAAAGGTTCTGGTCTTGATTGGCTATTTGATCTTGATTTAGTTACCAACTGTTTTAACAAATCTTGTGAGCATGTTTCAGGATCCGCATATATATTATCAGCAGGTGATCCTGACCCAAGATTTGAGCTAAGAACACCATCAAGACATACTACTTCAACTCCAGTTGTGACTAATCCTGCAAATGAAGTTCCTATCAGCACATCAATGACAAATTCAGCTGATACATCTGAGGTGCCTTCAAATTCCAGCTCAGAGGCATAACACTCAAACAAAAGAGCTTCAAATGTGGAAGGCAATGGAGGTGGTGACAGTGATCAAGAGTTTCTTGATGCTGATAACCACTCCATTGAAGACAACATAAATGATGTCACACACTCATTGGATCAAGTTACACTTGATAAGTGTGCTGATATGGTGGGAGAAACATCAATGCCTGATCTAAATTTCTCTAATTTAGATCTCTCCAAACAACTTGCTGAAATCCCTCAACTAAAGATTCACAAGTCTCACCCCACCACAAACATCATTGGAGATGTTGACACAGGGGTAAGTACAAGAGGACAAACCCATGATGCAAATGGTTGTCTCCACTCTTGTTTTCTATCCTAGATAGAGCCAAATAAAGTTGATGATGCTTTAAAGGATGGAAGTTGGGTTGAATCTATGCAAGAGGAGGTGCTTCAATTCAAAAGGCAAAAGGTTTGGAACCTATGTAAATGACATTATTTTTGGATCAAAAAATCCAAAGCTTTGCAAAGACTTTGAGAAGCGAATGAAGAATATATTTGAAATGAGTGCAATGGGAGAACTCAATTTCTTTCTAGCAATTCAAGTGAAGCAAGTTGACAGTGGCATTTTCATAAGTCAGTAAAGTATGTGCAAGACATACTTACAAGATTCAACATGACTGACTGTAAGGTTGCTTAGACACCCATAGCCAGAAACCACTCCCTTGGACATGATCTTGAGGGGGAGTGTGTGGATGAACATCTTTATAGGGCTATGATTAGGTCTCTTATGTACCTCATAGTTAGCAGGCCTGATATCATGTTTGCCATATGTATTTGTGCAAGATATCAAGCCAACCCCAAGATGTCACACCTGGTCACTGTTAAGAGAATTCTAAGATATCTCAAAGGTGCTCCAACACTTGGCCTTTGGTATCCATAGAATTCTAACTTCAATCTGTATGCATCTACATCAGGGGGATGTCAGTTTTTTGTGAAAGGATAGTCTCATGGCAATGCAAAGAAACAATCTTGTGTATCTGCATCAACTGCTGAAGCTAAATACATTGTTGCTGCAAGCTGCTATGCTCAAGTTCTTTAGATTCAGAACCAGATACTGGACTATGGATTGAACTTTAAAGAGACTCCGATCCACATAGACAACAATACTGCTATCTCCATTAAAGAGAATCGTATGCAACACTCAAGGACAAAACACATTAATATCAGGTATCATTTGATTAGAGATAACTTTGAAAGGGATTAATCAAACTAGTCAAAGTTAACACAAATGAACAATATGATGATCTGTTCACCAAAGCTTTTGATGAACAGAGATTTAAATATCATGTATCAGCTATTGGGATGATTAACTTTGACTAGCTTTTCTTAAAACTAACTCATATTATTTCTAAAACTTGTGTGTCCTAAGTTGTCTATTTATCACCTTAATAAGCCCTTGTTTACTCTGGAAGAAAAATCTTTAAAATATATTTCTTAGATTTTTGAAAATTTTGATCATTTTATTCTTCGGAAGATATGTATTTACCTTCGGAAGAAAATTATGTCCTCAAAACAAATAACTACTTAAGTAAATTTACCTTCATAAGAAATTTCCAAAACATTTTCCGAAGCTTAAAATCCTTCTTAAGTACTTATATGTTTTTGAAGAACAATTTTCTTCCGAAAGCAAATTTAAGTCTTGGAAGCTTTTAAAATAAAATCTCCAAGTCTAAATATCTTCCGAAGCAAAATTCTCTAAAATCTTTGAAATTTCTTCCGAACCCATTTTAGCTTCAGAAGCTTTTTATCAAAACGCCTGAAGACAAAATACCTTCGGAAGATTTTCAACTTCTAAGAAAACTACCTTTTTGGGTATTTTTTAGAGGTGGGACCGACATTCGGATTTCAAAGTTTATCCTCTTTCACTAACTTTATCTCAGATCCAATTCATATAAATATACCCAACAGTTCCCCCTCTTTCACTATCTTCTTCATCTGAATTATTCCAAAACCTAAATTCACCCACAAACTGCCTTTGTTCTTATCTTCCTTCACCTTTAAGATTTCTCAAAATGGCCAACCTTAACCGTAGAAACAACCCAGATTTCTCCATGCAACTCCACAGGCAGCACAATCAGGTTGCCCTTTTGGACTCTGAGAAATATCCTAGTTTCTCAGAGGTTTGCCATTTTCTTGCTCTATCAAATTACTTCACCTCCCTTACCATTGATCCTCCTCTCTATGAGGATCAGTTGTTAGAATTTTGGAAGACCTGTCAAGAGGTCATTATGGATGGGGAGAAGGCACTGTCTGCCATAGTACAGGGGAGGACAATCTTCATCACTCCAGTCACCATCAACAAACATCTTTAGCTGGATGATGTAGAATGTGACTTGTCCTTCCCAAAAGAAGTTGTAAATCATTCCTTTGAGCAGATGGGCTACGAAGGAGATTTCTCTGTAAAAACCTTCAGGAAAGGGAAGGTCTCATCCCAATGGAAGTACCTACTTCATGTGGTCATCCACAGCTTATCCAACAAGCATGGAGGATGGGACCAGGGTCTTGAAGATCTCTCCTTTATAGTTCATGGAATGGTCCAGGGGGTCAAGTTCAAGTACTCACAGTTTGTATATACAAATTTGCTTGCTAACTTAGACTCCTTAGAGTATTATATGTTCCCTAGATATGTTCAACACATTCTTAACTGTGAACTGGGCTCACTGTTGAGGGGAACAGGTAATATCTTTAAATTGGGACTGATGGAGCCCGACATCTTTAAGACCATGAAGAAGCCAACTGTTGGTTTCTCTGGGGTAGAAACAACCCTTGTCCCACAAATGTTAGAGCTCATTGCTCAAGGTGACAACCTAGCAGCACAAGCTAGTGTTGAACCCACACCTTCTACTTCTCAACCACCTACACAGCCTAAAATACTCCTCACCTACCACAGAAAATCCAAACAAACCCCTGCTCAGGCTATTAAGCTAGTGCAGGCCCCCATATCACAACCCACACAGGATGAAGTGGACACTAGAGCTCCCACTTCTCCTGAGGAGCAAACCACTCCCATCTCATCAAGAATCAGTGCTAAGGTTCCTCATGCTTAGCCTGATGAGCTTATTAGCCCATCAGCCTTAAGCGTTCACTTTGAGTCTCAACACTCCAGTGAACAACCTCCAGGGGAAAGTTACCATCCCCAGCCTCTTGATCTAAACCAACCTATTCCAAACCTAGAATTCTATGATGATGAAGACATGGGATTCAATGAGTACCATGAGTCTCTCTACTCCTCCCTTACTCAAAGAGAGATGAGTACTCCTTCTTCTCCCTTGTCTAGCCCATATCATTCACCCATCACTGAGGTGGATCTACCTGAACCTGTTCAGGAGATCCATATGGAAGAGGCTCTCACTTTTGCAAGTGATTACATCATTAGGACCTCAACCATGGCAACTTGCCCATTGACACTTCACTTGAGGTTGTCAGTGAGCAGGGGAAATCCAGCAGCCAAGAACACCATGCTGGTGGTGAGAGAGAAGACTCTAGTCCAATTCTCTCATCTCCCCATGATTCTTCTGATGAAGAGGGGGGAATATGAGACTAAAGGTGCAGAAATTATCAAAAACATGCTCCTATTTGGTCTCTAAGGTTAGCCACCTGGAATCTCAGGTGACTACCTTACAAAACAGGGTCAATGATCAGTAACTTAAGATATCTTATCTCAAGGCACAACTAGCTAAGAGACCTTTAAGAAGAGCTCATCCAAGAACACAAGAACATGTGGATGTGATTGACCTAAATCCTAGCTCATCTATGCAAGTAGGTGATGCTACCAAAAAGGGGGAGAAAGTCATAGCAATCACGGAACCTGGGAGTTCTTCACAGAGTATGGACATTGACGACTCACCATCTTCACTTGTAGTTGTTCATACTCAGCAACCTCCTCAAGTTCACATTGATGTGGACTCACTCATTCAAAGTCTATTTGAGGAGGGAATTCCAAGGGCTATGTCAACCCCACCCCAAGGATCATCAAACTACATTTTAGGGTGGAGGTATGATGCTGATAGAAGAGCCCTCATAGTTCAAAGAGTTCAAGGGCAGCAAGAGGTCTTTAACTTTTAGACTTTGAACTACTATGAAGGTCTTGATCTGGTCAACATGCCACTTGCCAATCCAAGCCAATCTAGGAAAGCTGACAGGATGGCTCTAAGAATTCAAGACAGGATTGTTGAAGAGTTCAGCCAAAGAAGAAGACAAATGCAATCAGGTAATGTCATTGGTCAACTGGGTGTTGAGGTGAACCCTAAGACTAGCTTCAAAGGGAAAACCTTGACTGAAGGCCCAGTGATAGAGCTTGTGAGCACTGTCATATAACCAACAACTTCAGTATTCCAATTTCTCAGTGAAACACCTGCTGGTGAAGGTGTATCACAGCCTCTCTCTGGCTAGAGCCTGCATGTTATTCTAAGTAATGAAGGCCAAAGCTCTCTCCACCCTGAGTCACAAAGGTCTGTGGGTGACAAAGGGAAAAGGATAATGACTCCTAAGGAGATTGAGGAGGAGGAGAGAGAGAGGAAGAGGAGGCTAAGGGGAGAAAGTTCCACTGGGTCTATAGGCTTCATGGAAGCTACAATCAGGGCTACTCCCAGACCAAACACTCAGAATGATGAGTTAAGAGCAGTCAGGATTAACTACTTACATACCAGGAACTATGATATAGATGAGATCATCTCTCTCCCCTTAGATGAATTGAATGAACTGGCAGATATGGAAATGTCTAGGGAGAGGAAGGAGGCAAAGGATGCAGAGTTGCTCCTCAAGATTAAGGAAGAAAGAAGGCAGAAAAGGCTATACAAACATGCTCCTACTCTCTCCCCAGTTCAAGAAAGCATTGTGGAAGAGGCTGTGGCAACTCCACAACCTTAGGTAGATAAAGAAGTTGATAGACAAAACATGATCAACTACTTGAGTGCCACAAGACTCTACCAGGCAGCTGCACTTCTTCCCTTGTCCTTTGAGTACATTGAGTTTGAGTATCTCAAGCAACTTGAACTTCAAGTTCTCAAAGAACAAAAGGCTAAAAAGAGAAAGATGAGGGAAGAAGCTGCAAAGTCAAGAGCTATCATCTAAAAGAGCTAGAGGAAATCTGCAGATAGGCAGAGGATGATGAGCTTCTTGAAGCTGTATGGATTCTCCAGAAGGAGACTTGGTCCAATGTCTGTATCCATAATGGATGAGCACATCAGGGTGATCAAGCAGAAGATCAAGAGAGGAGAGCTTGTTAACTTACACTCCCCACCAAGTCAAGCTCCTCCTGAAGTTGAGGTTAAGGTTGAACATTTTGAGACAACACAACCTGGACCTCATGATGAACCTCAGCAGGCTTCATCTTCTGATCCAGGGTCCCACTCCCACTCCCTCTGAACCTGTGAGAGAGGAGGACCCAATTGAGAAAGACAAGACAGAACAACCTGGTGCTGTAGGCCAGTCTTCTCAGTTAAAGTTCCCAAAAAGGAGGAAAAGGATGGCTACTAAATCTGTTACAAAGAGGAAGAAGATAAAGTCAAAGTCATCCACCTCCGAACCTCAAGATGAGTCAGAGCATCCTAAGGAAGTGCAACAAGAGGTAGCTCAACCAACTCCAACACAAGTAGCTCCTCTTGCATCAGGAAGACCCATCTTGTCTAGGACCTTCACTACTAATCTAGAAAGATGGTATGTCAACAGAGATCAAGGTGGTCAAGATGTCTACACATGGCAGGACATGTTTAACCTACCTCTGCATGATCTCTTTTAAATGAGAAGATACTTTGAAAGTCTGAGTGATCCTGACCATCTGATGAAGAAGGGTATGGTCATCATCATGATGAGGTGTCAATATCTAAAGTCTTCATTG